>JALPQD010000494.1:1379379-1545428 GCA_023101885.1 Typhlomys cinereus | reverse complement strand
CGGAGGGAGGAGGAGAGGGAGAGGGAGAGAGAGAGAGAGAGAGAGAGTATGTGGAAGCCACAGTGCAACCTTTAGAAGTTGGTTTTCTCCTTCTACCACATCAGCTCTGAGGTTGGAACTCAGATCACCAGGTTTTCACACAGGCACCTTTACCCACTGAGCCCTCTTTCTGGTCCACCAGTGAGCTTAAAATGGGCTAACCTGCAGGAGCACAGGTAAGGGCTATTTCAGGACTGTGGGTAACCCTAAAGCAGCCACAAAATCCCACCCAACATGCAGGACAACCTCCCCATAGCTGCACAGATCAAGTCCTGCGCGGCAGTCATCAGTCAGCCTTCTGCTCTCTGTCCACTCCAGCAGTTCCTGCACAGCTGGGCAGGATTATATTCCGCTGGGGGAGGACAGGAGAGAGAGTGGCTAGGCCTCAGGTGAGGGCGAAGGATCCTGTCCCTTTCTGAAGGAAATATAGCAGCAGCTCAGTCTTGACCTTAAGAGTCTCTGGCAGTAACACCTGCTCCGAGGTAGTAATGACTGTTAATGCTCAGGGGACAGTGTTCACACCTGGGTTCCTTTTTAGAGGTAAGAGTACATGTGTTGTCGTGTGTGTCAGCAGACAACTTGCGGGAATTCCTCTTTCTAACGTGTGGGCTCTGGGCCTTGAAACTCAGGTTGTTAGGGTTACCAGCAAGCCCTCCACCCACTGAACCCACCACCTCGCCAGTCCTACCTGTGGTGAATTTTTACAGTATGTCAACTGTATCTTAATCTAAAATGAAAGAAACGAGTATGAAGCATTTTAAGTGAAATACACCACACACCAAAATGTTTTTCTATGTGTCAGTCAGAACCCCAGAAAAGGAGCTCGAGACTAAAGGAGAGGAAAGGTGATGGAGGTTAAGAAACAAAGGTAGGGAAGAATCTGCTTCCAAGGGAAAGGTTTGGCTTTGAAGCACATTTAGTAAATAAGGACCTCATAATGAGACCTTTCGACACACTGCAGAGATGTCAGCGTATAGGAGTTACCAAGCGGCTTTATCCAGCAGAAAAGTCATATCCAAACTAAGATGAGGATGTATGAAAGGTCATCTGTGCTGGAATGGGACTTTCTATAACACAGGGTGTGTGTGGGGGGGTCATGCTCACTCGTGAAAAGTCCCACGTACTCATTGGTTACCAGCTTTTCTTACTCACTTCTCCCCTCCATTCATTTTCAGTAACGACACCAATGGAATTGTCTTTTTGCAAACAGAGTTCCATACATGAAATTTTAGAGCCAAGGAATTCAACATTATCTCTCAGATAGATGGCTGACACCGCCAAGAACAAAACGCCACCCTTTGAGCTGAAACAATCCAGGGAAGTTAATTGTGGACTAGGACCTGCCTTCAGACTTTCCCTTGAGGCCAGGAAATGGATCTTGCTCATCTTTCTAATGGACTTGAACCAAGTAGCCTTGGGGGAACACTGGCCTACCACCGGAACTGTACAGAAAGGATCTGGGAGATGACCTCTAAATATCACTTTTAGTTCAGATTGCTATGGGTCTATCCACACTCCGGGGCAAAGTGAGAAGACTAACACAGTCCTGGATCCCCCCTAAGGCAGATGCAGGGGTGTACGGAGTCCACTGTGGCACCTGCTGGGACTTAAACTTAGCCTGACCTCAAGGTAACTCCGACTTCTATCCTTAGTTCTAACCTCTGGATCTTGTAGTTTAGATGCTGTTTAGATGTTATTTAGAGGGCCTGAAGGGAATCCCCTCCCTTGTGTACATAGGGATAGGACATTAGAGGGATATTAAACACATATCATTGCTACCATTATTGTCATGACCACCACTGCCATCACCAACACCAATCTCTCTACCACCACCACCCTCCCCACACCAAATCTCATCATGATGGCCCCCTAATAAAAAGAAACTGTTTCTGAAATAATCTCTTAGCTCAGACATCTGAACATTCTTATGAGATGTTCTCCTACTTAGGCACTTACAATTAGTATGTGATCTCAGGGCATCAGCTTTAACAGCCAGCTTGGCACCCACCGTCCAATCATGCTGAAATAAGTTCTAGCCTTGTGCGGCCTGGCTGTGCTGAAAGGCTAGCTGGCTGGCACCTGCCTGTTCTTTTCTCACAAGCAGCAAAGAGAGAGCAGCACACTTCCAGCATGCCAAGAGGTACTTGGCAACCATCCCTCTCTTTTCCAGAGTGACTGGTCATGGATCTGACAGGTTGTCGGGAGTGCATGGCCAAGGACAGATCCAGGGGGCCCTGGCAGCTGCCCCAAGTGTTCAAGGCATTTACAACTTATGTCACGCTCCAATGAGGAAGCTTTACACCAGTTCAGCCAGGATGGACACCTGCCAGTTTGCTGTTAAATATAGAAAATGGGAGCTGATGTTGCTGACCTCCTTAAACCTATTCACCCCTGCGAGGTTCTTGTGATCTATAATACTTCTAAAGTGAATTGCTGCTTTTTTCCATTTATGGGAGCCTAATTGTGAGACTGAATTATTTTTAAACTACTGCGAACACTACTGCTCACACTTCTCTTTGGAGATGTTTTCAAATGTATTTCAGTCCGCTTTAAAATAAAAACTTCCTTTGACCCTTTTTAGTAGAACTGTGCAGAATGTAAAATTGTAAAGTCAGATACAAAACCATATTTTTTCTAATTTCCAGTTTTGCTGAAAAGGTAGAAAATCTTAAACTGTGTTTTTCTTTCTCTAGGAACATGTGAATCTTGTATAACTTATATTCTACTTTTCAAGTGAGAAAGTGACCCAGATTGATATATCAGAACCATTTTGATGTGGTACAATGTATCCCATAGGAGCATCTTAACCAAAAAAATCCATAAAGTGAATGAAATCCCACAGCTCCTTTAGTTGTTGAATTCAAGCCCAGAATCAGGTTTGAGTTCAAATCCCCAATTCTCCCAATGTTTTATGATAAGAATGTAATAACTTATGAAAATTCCTAAAGCTTGCCTATTATGAATTTATATACATATGTGATTTTAGCCATTGCTTATATATAATGCATTCTAAATACATATGCATATAAGCTAAGCACAAAATTTGTGATGACTGGGAGAAAAACTGAGAATGAGTCTTATGAGTATTTAATGTCTACGCCTCAGTGCAAGTAACTTCATTAACCTAAAAAGACATAAAATCATATACCCCTTTGACAGAAAATCCCATTTATACATATAGCTTTTCTTATATGCATGATAATTTGTGCACAAATTTATTGTGGCTGTATGGGAGAAGAGTAGAAAGGACTTAATGTCCACTGGCACAGGGAGACTAAAATAGGCAGAGCCAGAGGATGGGTGCTGCCATCTGGCAAGAAGTGCTCCTTCTTAAACATGTTGGGCTGGACAGGTAGTTCATAGCACAGTGCTTGCTGAGAATGTGCAAGAAGGCTCTGCGTTGATACCAAGCCCATGGAAATTTGTCACTTTGTTACCATGAGTACTCAACATAATGGATAACATTGTCCTGGGGGGGGGTGTGTGAACTGTATCAAAGAGAATAGGAGGAAAGGAAACTAACTTTCCACTGGTCCCTATGCCTCTAGAAACTACTCAACCTTTTGTAAAGGAAATATAATAATCTTTTCATAAAGAAAATAAAATCACAGTAAGATTTCTACATGAGAACACACTGTGTGCTTTATTAAGTAGGCACCCTTGCAACAAGAAAAAAAATTTAAAAAGTACTAAAAGGCATTTTAAAATACATGTTGCTTTCTCTCATTAAGATTATGTGTGGTTCAGTTTATATTATGCTCAGAGAATAAATGCATTTTATTGATCCTGTCCCCTTTCTGAAGGAAGGACCACGTGTTCATCAAGTTGCATTTACCTTGATACAAAAAGTTCAATAAAGAGAAAGGCAGAGAAAGCAACGAGCACGCATTAGACACAAAGGTTTATGTGGTTTTAGCGGTTACAACAGGAGGTCAGAAAGGACTCGAAGTGTTACATCGAATCAGTATTACAAAGAAGAAAAAGAAAGTGACAGGCCACAGTGAAGAGCACCAGAGACCAGCACACACCCAGGGGACACCATGCTTGCTTCCTTCGAAACCGCCCAGGTAGTTTCACAGTTACGCCCCCCACCCCCGCGCCTTCCTCCCAGCTTTCCCTAACCTGCTCGCTCGGGGAGCTTAAGCCTCATCCTCACCCTCCTCCTCCTCGAACTCGCCCTGCTCGTCGGCCGTGGCGTCCTGGTACTGCTGGTACTCGGACACCAGGTCGTTCATGTTGCTCTCGGCCTCGGTGAACTCCATCTCGTCCATGCCCTCGCCCGTGTACCAGTGCAGGAAGGCCTTGCGCCGGAACATGGCCGTGAACTGCTCGGAGATGCGCTTGAACAGCTCCTGGATGGCCGTGCTGTTGCCGATGAAGGTGGCCGACATCTTCAGGCCGCGGGGCGGGATGTCGCACACGGCCGTCTTCACGTTGTTGGGGATCCACTCCACGAAGTAGCTGCTGTTCTTGTTCTGCACGTTGAGCATCTGCTCGTCCACCTCCTTCATGGACATGCGCCCCCGGAAGATGGCGGCCACGGTCAGGTAGCGGCCGTGCCGGGGGTCGCACGCGGCCATCATGTTCTTGGAGTCGAACATCTGCTGCGTGAGCTCGGGCACCGTCAGCGCCCGGTACTGCTGGCTGCCGCGGCTGGTCAGGGGGGCGAAGCCCGGCATGAAGAAGTGCAGGCGCGGGAAGGGCACCATGTTCACGGCCAGCTTGCGCAGGTCCGCGTTCAGCTGGCCAGGGAAGCGCAGGCAGGTGGTCACCCCGCTCATGGTGGCCGACACCAGGTGGTTGAGGTCGCCGTAGGTGGGCGTGGTCAGCTTGAGCGTGCGGAAGCAGATGTCATACAGAGCCTCGTTGTCGATGCAGTAGGTTTCGTCTGTGTTCTCCACCAGCTGGTGCACCGACAGCGTGGCGTTGTAGGGCTCCACCACGGTGTCTGACACCTTGGGGGACGGCATGACGCTGAAGGTGTTCATGATGCGGTCTGGGTACTCCTCCCGGATCTTGCTGATGAGCAGGGTGCCCATGCCTGAACCGGTGCCGCCCCCAAGGGAGTGGGTCAGCTGGAAGCCCTGGAGACAGTCACAGCTTTCTGACTCCTTTCTCACCACATCCAGGACTGAGTCCACCAGCTCAGCGCCCTCTGTGTAGTGGCCCTTTGCCCAGTTATTTCCTGCACCGCTCTGACCTGGTAGGGAAAGAATTCTGATGTTAGCCTATGGTTGGAAAAACTCATTCACTTAAAACTCTTGATAAAGACCAATGAGTCATTGCTCAGGTATGGTTATTTTAGGTTATCATCAAATCGACAGACAATAAAATATGTGGCCATTCATGCCATACGAATTAGAAAGCTAAGTACCGCTGAATACGAAATGCATTGTCTGTCTCTATGCCTAGACTAAGGCTCAATTGTCATACACCTGAACGCTAATCATGCTCCCTCTCCTGTGCCAGGCACATTTCACCCCATGTGCCAGTGCCCCCTGCCCTCAGTCATGCCATGCACTCACCAAACACGAAGTTGTCTGGCCTGAAGATCTGCCCAAATGGTCCCGACCTAACTGAGTCCATGGTGCCAGGCTCCAGGTCCACCAGGATGGCCCGGGGTACGTATTTGTTACCTACGGGAACAAGAAATGGCTCAGCCTTGTGGGCAGACAGCTTTGTAGAGAAGAACTTAGTATCACCACCTTCCTTCTTTACAGGTGATGCTGCCCTCTGTCAATGAAAGGCCCATGAACAGGTTTTCAAATTGGCACCAAGGAGCCCATCCCATTGAAAGAGTGGTCATCCTAAAGTAGATAAAATACTATATCCTGGGGCCACACAAGGTGTGTGTGGGAGGGGGGGAGGGTAAAGGTAATTACCAGTAGCTTCATTGTAGTATACATTGATTCTTTCCAGCTGCAAATCACTGTCTCCATGGTAACTGCCGGTTGGGTCGATACCATGTTCATCGCTGATGACCTCCCAAAACTGAGACAGAAAAAGGCTTCATTTAGCCACGCACGGATAACCCATCCTCTTCGCCCCTCCCTAAGTTGCATTCGGAAACCGCCAACAACCCGATATTTCAAAAGCTTTCCTCAGTGGGGTGACCTGGGCACATCCTTAGGACCAGCATTTTACGAGGTCGGTAAATTGAAACTGGGCGGTTTCCCAGGCTAACAGCTGCTCGCAGCGGGAGGTAGGGGTGGTGGGGGGTGGGGACCAGCCCGAAGCTTGGGACTGCGGGTCACAGACGCTGGTGGTGACAAGAAGGGAGCGGGAGGGGGATGATGAAGGAAAGGCTGCTGAGAAGGAAGTTGTTTTATATTCAAAGCACGTCCTGCGACCTCCAGGCGCGCACTCCCCTCCCCTCCCCCGCAGCTCCTCGCCTCCAGTTCAAGCCAGTAAAATCCATTCTCCTTGTGTCCCGGCCCCTCCCAAAGACCGGCGCACACAGCCTCGAAGTCATACCCGCGTTTCGCCAGACCTCGTGGCGAACAGAGGGAAAAGAAAGGCCAGGGGCAGCCAGGATTCCAAATGATTGCGGCACAGATGAATGAGACTCCCCACCCTGAAAGTAGCTTCGGAGCCCACGCCCATTCGGTTGGACAAAGCCTCTGGCAGGGTCCGCTATGATCAGCCTAGGACTGTGCCGCAAGCGCGGCTGCCCGAGGATCCCCGAGGGGGCGCCCAGCTCCGGGCCCTGTCCGCATCCTCCCGGCTTCCCCGAGGCGCGCCCACCTTAGCACCGATCTGGTTGCCACACTGGCCCGCCTGGATATGTACGATCTCGCGCATGGTGTCTCCGAGTTTCTTCCTGGCTTGGATCTGTGACAGTGGGTCGTCGGTTCTCCCCTTCTACACCCACTGCGGGGCCTGACACCAAGCACGCGTTCGGAAACCGACGGGCTGAGAGCGACAATCCAGTGGGCTCGGCCTTTTATTCTGGGAAGGTGGAGCAGCCCGCTCAAGCCGCGCCCCCAGCCCGATCCCCCCAGTCCCCTTCGAGCTGGCGCTCTCCAGGTCTGGCTGACGTAATGCTCTGAGCCCTAGGGATGGTCCGGGGGGCTGGACTAAGGACCTGTGGCCAATCATCGTGGGCGTGAAAACACGGCAAGGGGTGTGGGCCCGGGGGAGAAGAATGGGGCGTGAGCTTTGTCTCCCGCTTGGGGAAGTTGGGGGGGGGGAGCTGAAGACGAAAACTGGGGTAGTGGGTGTGAAGGAGAAAAGAGATGTAATGTGGCGAGGCCTGGGAGACTTAGTGGGGAGGACCTGGCGTGGGGGGAGTGCTGGCACTGGGTGGGGAAGGAGGGGGCGACTGGAGCCCCAGGTGCGGAGGCCCTCAGGTGCTCTGGGTTTCGGCAGGTGGGGAGGATTGAGGTAGCACAGGCTGCCACCAGAGCCGATCGAAGCTCCTCCAGCTCTGCTAAAGCTCACCAAACCCATGTAACTGGTGAGGCCACGGCCGCTCTCGCTTTGTTCATTACATAGAGTCTTAGGAGAAGACAGGTGATCCCAGAAGGTAGTCATGTGTAACTGGGACTTGGGGGTGGGGGTCCAAAGGGCTCTGACCCTGAGCACCCATAGCTCTCAGAATGCTAATCGCCCGCCCTCTGCAGCAGTCTTTGTCTTTACTGACAGCCGCTGTTTTCTCTGGGGCGCCAGCTTTCAGTGGTGCGGAGATCTCTGAGCCCAGCCCTGTTTGACCACCTCCAAGAACCAGTGTCCAGGCTGGCATCCAGGACTTCCTCCAGCCTGCGAGTGCCTTTTGTTCCTCATCAGCGATGAAGTGGGTGTGGCAGTCCGCACAGCGTGGACCGCGCTGCGGGCAGAATGAGGGTGGGGTCCAGGAGGCGGGTTTGTCGGGGAAACAAAGAGATCACAAAAGCGTGGGACGTGCCCTATTTCAAAATTACTGCGAAAACACTCCAGGTGCTCCGGTTCCCAGGCTTTGGTTCCTCTGCTGTCCAGTTAAGGGGGGCGGGTTCCGAAAGCAGCCATCTCCAGAGACCACGCGTGTCTTCCTTTGCCGCATCCACGAGGTCCTAGTCTTGACGCTGCGGATGGACAGTGCGGGACACGCCTAAAAATTGCAGCAGGCGAGCGGGAGGCCACCGCAGCCCCAGGCGCGCTCACAGCAGCGCGTGCGCAGACGCAATGTGCCCACACGCCCTCAAACCCGTGCCCTCCAGGCATTCGAGGGGGGAACCGATCTCTTTGTTACCCTCTGTGCGCGTGTGGGGTCTCAACCTGCGTGCATGGGAGCGAGGGACAGAAAACGGTGAAAAAATCTGTCCTGTGTAATTCCACGTTTGTTGCCGCCTCCCCACTACGAGGGGATGCGACCCTTTCCATCCTTTAGCCAGAGAGGCCCGGTAACCCTAGGTCGCGCTGCGCAGCAGGCTGCAGCTGTTGAGTGAGGTCCTTCCAGAACTATCCGCAAGCTGTCATCGCCTCTCCTTCCCCGCACTCATTTCTCCAATACAAAGAGAAACAAGCAGAACAAAAGCCCGTCTCCCCCTATAGCCAGGATGTCCATATTAAAACTGCGTGACCAGAGTTCGGTGGATGAGGCTGTGGTCGCCGAGTCAGAGTGGGTCGGGAGACAGACCCGCGGCAAGTCTATCCTTCCCGGACTGGCCTGCTTCCAAGGACCCCGGCTGTGACTTCAGATCCTGTAGAGGTAGGAGCGCGACAGAGAACACGCCCCAGTGTCACACAGCAAGTGAAAAGCTGGCATCCTTTCTCCCAAGCTTTAGAGATGACAGAGTCCCCAGACGAAAGGACTGTAGCCTACTGGCGGCTTGGAGATGGCCGCTGCCTTGGAGCTTGCCTTCCTCCGACAGCCAAAGGTAGCCAGCCCCCAAAAAGCAGCGCTCAGTGCCCAAAGGCCTCATCCCTGCGGGGTCATCTGAACCCACCACCTCACCCCATAGGTTCATGGTTTAGCTTCTGTGTCAGAGCCAGAACTTCAAGTAGTGCCGGGTGAAAACACGTGTTCGTGATCACAAAGATGAAAGGACACTTTGCTCTCAGATTTCTTTCAGGGGAGGAGGTTTGGGATAGTGTGTCTAGAAATCAGCCTTCTAAAAGCCCGGGTGCCCCTGGGGATCCAGTCATCTGGCCCCGAGATCGCTTTCCTTTCGCGTATTTTGTTCTGTTGTCCCCACCCAGAGCCTTCCGAACCAGCATTCTGTTAACGCCTTTCCTTACTCGACTTGCCTAGGATTACATGCACACTTTTTCCCACCCAAAAGGAACTGCTCTTTGTGTTAAAATGTTGGTAAGAGATATATCTTTACCTAAAGGTTTTCTATTTGCCTGTCACTTCTTATTTTATTTATTTTTTTAAAATTATAAATCAATCTTATTTCAACTCAAAAGAGGAGCTACTGAAAACTAGGGAAAAAATGTTCTTAGATGGATCTTTGACATTTCTTTTTGCCTGTTCTTATTAAACACTATTTTTCTCAATCTAGGTCATTGTATGTGAGACACAACACTTTCAGAGCAATATATTTGATAATCTCTTGCATACTCATTAATTTAATGATGAATCAACACATGAAACGTTTTTGCTTTCACTGCAAAATGAAACCCAACATTTGTTTTATCCATAGCTGATATTGTGGTTGGGTGAGAAAGGGGGGTCTCTGAAATAAATATGCATGCTTACAATTCATGTTATTTTCAAGGAAAAATCCTCATCGTGCATTTATTGCACACAAAGGGTCGTTTTAAATAATTGAAGTCTGGTGGGAAAGGGGTATCCATAAATTCATAGTAAATTTTGAAGCATTATTTTCTTAATGTGAAATGTATTTTGACACATCTTTGAAATCCCAGGACATTTAGCTTAGGATTTTTGCCCATAACCAGCTTGCCTACCCCCACTGTCTCATCATTGCAGGGGAGGTGCATGCTGTTTCCTAGGCAACTCACTTTGCCAGTGAATGAAAAAGAATTGAAAGAGATTGCAAAGATTGCAGATCTGCCATTATTTTTCCTCCCTGTACTCTATGTTCTCTAGTTAGAAATATTGAAGGATATCATTTCTAACATTTACATGAAAGAATCAAATGCTAGAAGACTGCATAGAAAGGGTCACTGCTCCATAGAGCAGTTGTGGAGGTCTCGGAGAGAGGGCTCCTAGATCTGTTTTCTCAGGTTGGGGGCTCTGGCGTTTACTTCCCACTTCTTTTCCTTTTCTACTGTCTTCCTCGGAATTAGCTCTGTACACAGAGCTGCCTAGTGCAATATTCAGGGATTGCCTGGGTGGGAGCCTGGAAATTCTGATCTTCCACTGCTGTAGGAATAATTCAGCTACGAACAAAAGGCTAGAACAGGCAGAGAAATTCCAAGTCTGCTAATGCAGGTTGCAGCGAATGCAACCGTGGGCACCTTGACAATGTTTCTCATTGAGGCTTGGATGTTTTCCAAGGACCAGTGCTCATGAATATGTATTAAAATGGGCCTCAGCATAGTCTAGAAGTGCTGAGTTTTCTCAGAAGAGAGTTGCCTTCCTTATTATAGGCACCGAGTTCCTTTCATAGGCAGTTCTCCTTCCCCCATCCTAGCTGGGATTTAAAAATTCTGAGTAAGACAGAATTCCAAGGTCAAACCCATGAATGCTCAGTGTGCAGCCTAGGTTACAGGTATTTATTTCACAGCACAGAGCCAGCCTGGGAAAAAACAGAGTATTCAGATGGGATCATTCTAAAATACTGACGGCACGCCCCTTGCAACTGCTATCCTTGAAAGCCACAGGCAGAATGGGGGTGGTGATTTAACTTAGAGCGGCAGATTGCTGTATCAGTGTGACTGTAGTGTTGTTGCCCATGTTAGAAACTGTTCCACCTGCACCCACTGTTTGGCAATGTCTCAAGAGCTTCCCATTTTTCTCCGAGATCTCGCCATTTCTCCCCAAAATCTCAAAGCCCCGATCTTTGCTTATCAGGTCCAAGGGCTACCTACACACATACACATAGCCATTATACCCCCGATGAGCACACACTGGGACCCCTGGAAAAGTCAGTCTTCTTCGCCATCACTTGCTCAATCTGTCTGGTGGCCACCAAACAGTCTCAGAATTTTCCAGAAAATATCCTTGATAGGATTCCCATCCCCGCACTCGGGGCAGAGCTGCTGGTGACCGCCCTCAGGCACTTACGAAGCCTGGGCTTGACGTTCCCACCTATCGCCCACGGGGTGAAGTACAGTAGCTCAGTTTCTGTTATGGAGAAGCAGCACTCTAAATGGTTGATGGATGGGCCCCAGAGTCGTCTGGGGTGTCAGGAACAATAAATTCAGGAAACTTCAGCAAGAAGCATGATATACCTGATGGAGATAGGTCACCTCCCTCTCTCCTTCTTCCCACCCACATTCCCAGGGATAAACGTTCCGCTGCACCTTCAGACTGGGCCTCTTCTCCATTCCCAGATGATTAGTCCGCTGATCATAATGTACTAGGTGATCAATAAACTCTTTCCATTCCTTGTCTGCTGTGTGGCCAACCTGCCCTTTCTTTCCTTTTTACAATCCCATTAAAAGAAGTTCTAGAAGAATTGACTAGGATTCTGAAGAGTTTCTGTCCACCTTTCTTCATAGCAGTATAATGCACAGGAACCAATAGGTGGAAGCCCAGAGTGGCCGTGCATGGATAAATGATAATCAACAAGGACTATGCGTACAATGAAATAAGTTATCTATCATCTATCTATCTATCTATCTATCTATCTATCTATCTATCTATCTATCTATCTATCTATCCTATTGTGTATTCATCATGTGTAAGTGCATCCAGGCATATGCGTGCACATGTAGAGGCCAGAAGGTTGCATCAAGTGTCTTTTATTACTCTATGCTTTTTTTTTTTTTTTTTTGAGACACCTTATTTTTCTCTGACAGAACCTGGAGCTTATTGACTAGTTATGCTGCCTGGCCTCAGGATTCTCCAGTTTCTGCCTCCCCAGATATGCATGTCACCATCAAACTTCAGGCCTGATCTGAACTCATGTCCTCTTGTACAGCCAAGCCATCTTTCCATCTTCTCCTTACACTTTTAAGAGGAACTTTTGCTACATGTTCAACATGGGTGAATCCTTAGGACATTATGTTGAATGAGTTAGTCAGTCACAGGAAGATAATGTTGTATGGCTCATGCATGTGTGATATCCAGAGGAATGAAATTTGTGAAGACAAAGTAGAATGAAGCCCACCAGGGAACTGCAGATAAGGAGCTATTGAATGAGTCCAGAGTTTCAGTTTTTCAGGATGAAAAGAATTTGAAACAGAAACAATGATGGTTGTATGGTAGTATGGATGTAGAATTGCCTCCTAGGTACCAGAGGGAAGTTGGTCCTGAGGGTTTTGGTGTCACAGGTGATCGTTTTACATAAAATGGGATCATATTTGCAAAGAGCCTACAAACATTTTGTATTCTTCAAGCCATCTGTAGCTGATGATTAACAGTTCATGAAATGTGAGTAGTTTCAACAGTTGCTTAGGAAATAATGACAAGGAAAAGGTCTGTACATATTCAGCCCAATTTTGTTTTCAAAAACAAAGAAGGTGAGATGTTGATGGATAAATTTTTGCCATGTCCTTCGTTTTTAGCATAAGGTGGCTATTGAGGGGTCATTTATGCCTGGTATTTGACCAAATTTTCACCTGGAAAACTAAAGAACGACGGAGTATAAAGCCAAGACACTCAAGGACACCTAAGAAGAGAAATACGAGGTTATGAACTGGTAGCAACAGGAAAAAGATAAGACAGAAGCAATCAGCTGCAGAGGAAGGGAAGGGTCTGTGGTTAATGGAGAGACTGATCCATCGCGCCACAAAGTGAGATGCTCGGGAGAGCTGTTCTCACTGCAGCGTTGGCTAGAGCCACAGGGGTTTCTTGTTACCACGTCTCCCTGCTATGTCCACTGATAGGAAGGACTCACAAGCCTGCCCACCTCCTACAGGGATTTCCCGTTTACTGTTATGTTTACTGTTACGGAGAAGCAGCGCTTAGATGGTTGATGGATGGGCCCCAGAGTGGTTTGGGATGTCAGGAACAATAAATTCAGGAAACTTGCGCAAGAAACAGAGAAACCTCTCTTCCTTCTTATGGTGAAGAATGTCGAGGGAGTGCTCACAGTGGAGATCCTGGACTTTACATGTACTTAATGGGACCTCTCCAGTTAGGAAGATGTTTACAGAGTCCTAAGGGGTGGAACGGGGGTCCTAGGTCTCTGGCTTTTGTGTATCCCTCACTCCTGCTGGGCCTTCTCTGCATGTAGAGGGTGCTACATAAGTGGTTCAGGCTTTCATGGGGAGCAAGATGCTTGCCTTCTGTTCTTTGAGGGGCTGCAATTTAGAACTGGGTGCATTGCTTCTGACCAGCCCGCCTCCCACCCCAGTGCTCAAAGATGACTTGTGCCAACAACTTTTGCAAGATTTGAAAATGTCTTCAGGCTGCAGAGCCAGCTGCTCCTTTTCTTGAGGCGCTCACAGGAGGATTTGCAGGCTCTCCCAGACCCTCAGAACCTTTGAGTCGCAAATGATCTGGGGATCCACATGCCGGATCCTCCTGCTGGTGAGGCAAACGCTTCACTGCTTAGCCACCTCCCCGACGCTTAATCAATGCTTTTAAATTTAAATTCATAAATATTGTCAAGTTGTTCCAAAACTGAGCAGAGCCATATTTTGAAGTGCAGCTGAGAACTTCCTTGATTAATATTGATCTCCTCCCTCAGGAATCAAAACAACCTGGAACCCATCATTGGAGGGGCACTGCAGTGCCTCTACTGCCTTTAAAGCAGGTGGTTCAGACCCAGTTACCCTTGGGGATCAGGTCCTGGGGAGCAAGGACTGTCCTGACACAGCAGGTGAAGCTGAGAAAACAGGACTCGTTTCACAGTTGCCCACAAAGCCACTGTGACTCGGCTTCAAGGCCAAGCGCAAAGCTATGGGTTGAATGTCCTTCCAAACTCACTAAGGACCCAATTGAAAATTCATATGTTGACAGTATTTGGCAGTAGATCCTTTGAGAAGGACTCAGGAAGGTGATGAGAGTGGGGCCCATGATGGCAGGAGTGACGGGAGGAGGAGGAAGAGGAGGAGGAGGGGGAAAAAAAAAGGAGGGGGAGGAGGGGGAGGAGGGGGAGGAGGAGAGCTGGAATGTTGCTTTTGCTTGCCAGGTTCCTCCCTGGCCATGGTGAGTTGTAGCACCAGGCCCTTGTCCAATGCTGAGTAGATGTATCATGTTCTTGGGCCTCCAGCTTCCAGAAACTATAAGCCAAATAAATCTCTTTTCTTATGAACTGCCGTGGGCTATCCTGGTGCCTCCTGAATGGACAGAAGGGAAGGGAAGGCCTGGTTGACTGTCCAAGGAGAGAGAGAGTGTGTGTGTGTGTGTGTGTGTGTGACCATTATCCTGGCCTTCTAATGAGTGAGAACACCTGTAGTGCTTCCTGGCAATCTGAACAGTATGTCTTCTGGTCATGGTGTTAGAAGCCACAAAATTCACCTGACAGTTGTTTACCACGTGGCAAGCACTGTATAGATCTCAGAAAGATAGCAGCAGCCATACCAACAAGGGTTGCTGCACCTCGAGCTCAACTGCAAAAGAAGTCATGAAATGAGAAAGGGACCATGTGTTGGGGCTGTAGTTCTTACTATTCCTTCCTGTTTCTTCTCTTATCCATAAGACTTTTTTTTAAACCATGGCTTTACTTTTTTTCATACCTTCTTTTTCTATGCTAAGCAGAGTGTAAGACAAGTAAGTAATTAGAGGGTACAGATGACTCTGATGATACTATAATAAAAAGTGCCTGTGATGGTTTTATTACTCAGTACCATAGAGGTTATCCAAGTCACACTGACATTGTAGGTAACTAATGGCACTATTCCAATTTCTCTCTGCCTTCCCATTCCCCTTTTCTGTTCTGTATTCTCTCTCTCTCTCTCCAGCCAGAAAGGGCCTGGTACAAAAAAACTAAGCAGCTGATTTAAGAGAGAGGGTGGAACTCAGTGCCTTTAGCTACTGTCCCGTCATGACTGTAGTGACCTCTAAATGCAAAGGCAAATCATGTGGGGAATCTGGAATAAACAGCGCCTGCCACCTGCACTCTGCTAGGCCAACACAACCACTGCACGTGCCTGCAATTAGCACTCAGGAGGCAGATGATAACATCAAGGTTAGTCCCGGCTGCATAGCAAGACCTTAACTCCTTCCATGCAATAATTCTAGATAAAGAAAAAACAAAGCGGAAAGGAGATGCCTTCCCAATACAGAAATGTTGCATGGGAAGTCAAAGGCATGCTCACTTCTCAAGCATAAGAATACATTGTGGAGGTCCCTGAGGGAGGTTGGGCAGGCAGGTGCTTCAGTAGGCTAGTATTTTTTTTTCATTATTTATTATTTATTCAATTTTGCGGGTATGCGTGTGTGTGTGTGTGTAGAGCCACGGACGAATTTGGGAACCACCATGGACCGCCTCCACTTCCTCCTTGTTTACTCTGCCCGGGGATACAGGCTCCACCCTACCAGGACCAGAAATGCAGGCCGCCCCCCAGGCCTCCCCAGGTCCCCCCCTCCCCCGATTCCACCTGACATCTATACGTGGGGTCTAGGATCCGAACTCAGGACCTTCTGCCTGCAAGGCAGAGGCTTAACCCCTGAGCCATCTCTCCAACCCCTATTTTTTTATTTGTTTTTTAAGAATATTTCTCTCTCTCTCTCTCTTTCTCTCTCGGGGTGTGTGTGTGTGTGTGTGAGAGAGAGAGAGAGAGGGCACTGTGTGTCCCTGTGGAGGACTGAGGATTGCTTCTGCCTACCTGCTTCTTGCTTTGCTCTGGGGTTTCCCAGGCTCTGCCCACCAGAGCCAAAAGTGCAGACATCAATGTTCCCGCCTGGTGGTTTTTTATTTTTTTAACGTGGGACCTGGGATCTGAACTCAGGACCTTCTGCTTGGGAGGCAGGGTCTTAGCCCCTGAGCATCTCTTCAGCCCACTTTATTAACTCATGATCCCGCCTGTCTTAGCTGTGAGATCAGGGATTACAGATGTGCGACATGCTGCATAGCTCCAGATGTTAAAACGATCTTCAGTGGAAATGAAGTGTGGAAAATGAATCTTTCTTACTGTGTTTGTAACTTGGAGCCTGGACTTGTTGATACTGAGCATGCACACCGAGAGCCTGGAGTTCAGGAAAAGCGTCGTTACTACTTGAGCCTGGAGTTAACACATCGCTCCTTCTCGGGTTTGTCTTGACTAGACAGTTATCCAGTTCCTTCTGCGTTATGTGTCTGCTTGTTTGATTATTTCCATTTAAGATCATTTTAACATCTGGATGGGGAAAGGAGAGAAAGAAAGAGAGAGAGGGAGGGAAAGAGGGAGAGAGAGGGGGGAGAGAGAAAGAGAGAAAGGAAGAGAGGGAGAGAGAGGGAAAGAGGGAGAGGGGGAGAAAGAGAGAGGGAGACAGGCAGAAAGAGAGGGGAGAGAGAGGGAGATAGGGAGGGACAGAGAGAGAGAGGAAGAGAGAGAGAGGAGAGAGAAAGGAAGGGACAGAGGGGGGAGAGAGAAAGGAAGGAAGAGAAATAGGGAGAGAGAGGAGGGAGAGAGAGGAAGAGAAAGGAAGGAGGGAGGGAGGGAGGGAACACATGAGCAGGCAACGAGCAGGCACGAGCAGGCACGAGCAGGCATGCATGTACCATGGCATGTTTGTGGCATAGGTCAGAGCAAAGCTTTCAGAAGTCAGTTCTCTACTTCTACCATGTGGGTTCTGGGGATCAAATTTAGGTCACTGAAGTTTGCATACAGGTGTCTCTTTACCTGCAGAATAAAGCACCACTTCAAAGTTGCAATAACCCACACCTTGTATTCCCGGGTCAAACTCCTTCCATGGGTTGCGGGTGTGTCCAGAGCTTGTCTTTATTTGTTCTGTCTCATCTCTTGTCACAGGGTAGCAGAGATGAACACATGGTGGTGAAGACAGGCTGATGAGCTTCAGCCAAGGACACGTGGGATCCAGAGCTCTTTCCATGCCCGTGAGACCATCGATGCCTCTTATCACATCCTCCCTCCTCCTGTCAGTCAGTGAACACCCAATAGGCTTGTTCAAGATCTGTAACCGGAACATTTCCAGGTGCGTGTCTAGTGTTCCCGTCACCAGCACTGTTCTGACATCGTTGTTTTTTTATTTAATAATTTTTTGCTTTCAATTTCATGTGTCCTTTTGGAGGAATGTTACCTTCGAAGTGCTGTGGAGGTTTTGTATTTCTGGCATAAATCTATATGACCACAGGGTTGTTTATGCCAGAGAGTGAGAAAGTTTATGTTCTCCCTTAGTTACTGTGAAGTCCTCCTGTCTTCAGAAGGTACCTTAGGTTTGTGTTTGGAAATCTAAGGAGTATAGTTACCATTTCACTAAGAGCTCCATAGATGTGTGGGTGAACTTGGAACTGCACAGTGGTATGCCTGGGTCTGAGATATTTGTTTTATGTACTGGAGGCTAAAACCAGGGGTCTTTTGTGTGTGTGTGTGTGTGTGCATGCTAAGCATGCATTGTACCACTGAACTATGTCCTCAGTATTGTCCTATTCCATTTCTAGTAGACCGCCACATGGGCCATCCACGAACGGCAATTTATTTGGTTTGTGGTCCTAGAGGTGGGAAATCCAAGGCAGAGTGTTTGCATCTGGTGAAGGACTTGTGGTGTCATCCCCTGGCAAAGAAAGGAGATAGAAAGGCAAAAGAGGAAAGGTGTATGTGTGTTTGTGGGGAGGGATAGGTGAATGGGGGATCTTAAACTTCTCTAAAGAACCCACTGACATGAGAACATCTTGGCCTCATGGCCTGATCACCCCTTAGCTTCCCTCTTGCCCTGATGCACTGGAGTTTAAGGTCTAGCACATGAACTCTGGGGGACACAAAAACTTAAGCACCTCCTTAAATAGTCAGTAGAGAGTCTCTCTATAAACTGCCTATGTTCCAGAGCCACAGGGTCTTGGACTTCTCATCTAAGCTTCCATTTGAAGGAAGACAGTGGCTTCGACAGACCACCCACTGGCTTCCAAGGAGGCAACATGACGCCGTCCTTCACAGTGACACAAATCTGCCTCTTGTGTGAGTGAGTGTAGTTTATGTGTGTCTGTTTGTATTTAAATGTATGTGTGTGTGTATGTGCATTAGTTTTCCATCGCTGTGGCAAAATCTCTGAGATAAGTGACTTAAAGATAGAAAGGTTTATTTTGTTCACAGTGGGATTTGGTCTATGCTTGGTTGGTTCTTTTGTTATTGGACCTGTCATAAGAAAGCACATAATGGAGAAAAACTCTTCCTGGTGCCTGGAAGCGAGGAAGAGACAGCAAGGGGTCTGGGTCCCCCCTCGGCTCTTCCAGTGTATGGCTGGTGTTCTAACTCCTCTCTGCCCTGCCCCTCCTCACGAAGGTTCCAGGGCTTCCCAGTAGTGCCAGAGGCTGGAGGACCAGGCCTTCAACACACAGGCTTTTAAGAATATTCCACATCCAAACTGTAATAACAATGTGTAGATGTGTGTTTGTGTGTACATGGATGTGTGAATATGTGTGTGTAACAAGCAAGTTATGCATAGTTGCCTTTGGTTTATGTCGAACCAGGAACATGACTCTTTATATGAGATGGTTGAATTGTAATTTGCTTGTTTCTCTTCCTCTGTCTTTCCTGAGTTTGAACACAGGGTCCTAAGTCTGCTCAGCACATATGCCACCATGGAGTTATACTCTGAGCTCTAATTTTCTTTCTTTCCCTTACCTCTTCTCTTTCAGTCTCTCTCTTTCTCTTTCTTTTTTCTTCTGCTTTTTCCTTCCCTTGTCTTTCTAACTTTTGCACGTATTTGTGTTTCTGTGTGTGCACGCATGCCTCACGTATTTGTGTTTCTGTGTGTGCACGCATGCCTCACGTATTTGTGTTTCTGTGTGTGCACGCATGCCTTGATGTGCCTTTGGAGATCGCAGGACAACTTGCAGGAGTCTGTTTTCTATTCTACTATGTGGGGATAGAATTCACATCATCAGACTTGGAGACAAGAGCCTTTGCCAACTAAGTCACCTCGCCAGCCTCCAATCTTTCTTTCTTTTTTTTTTTTATTAAAAATTTAATTATACATTTTAAAATTTTTTACCAGTTCCCTCCCTCCCCCCTCCCCTTCCCCCAGTGTCTCCCCCCCAATTCCCAGAGAGTCCTTTATCCAATCTTTCTTTCTAATGAGCTACCTTACCTTAAACTACATTTCCAAAAAAAATCAATTGAAACGCCAAATCAGTTGTAACTGCATTTAACGCAACTCAGGCCTTACTTAGTAAGTGTTGATGAGAGCTGGGATACAGCACAGTGGTGACATTACCCAGCATGCCAGAGGCCCTGGGCTCAATCCCCGGTACTCAAGTAAATAAATAGATAACTATTAAAATGGGTGATGACTTTTGTATTTGCAGTGATTCTGAACTACTCTGGCCCTTCCATACAGTTTGCACTCTTCCCTCTTCGGTTCGTTCCAATATCCAGTTGTTCCTCAGGATGTTTTCAAGACCCGCTCTATCCACGCCTGGGGTCTTCCTCCATCCCCAAGAGGTGTTTTTAAAGTTTGGAGTTGGAGGCTCAGTCTGCTCTGGGCTGTGGAATGAGATGACTTTGCCCCTCCACAGAACATATCTCTGGGATGCAGGAGTAATTTCTTTTTGAAGTGTCGTCAGCAACAGGGACAGAGGTGTGGCTCAGGCTCCATCCCGGCAGTAGCTGAAGAGTTTCTCTTTCCCCACAGGGACCTCCACGGCTTTTGACAAAGAAAAGAATTTCAGGGAGAGTCAGATATGAAGCAGGGATTGGAGATTTATTAGGTGACATTTGGAACATAAATCCTAAATTCAGGAAAGGAGAAGAGACTTATAAAGAGTTATTTATAACATAGGTTCTAAGCACAAGGCTTACTAGAAAGAGAGGAGGTTTGTTCATTTTTTTTCTGTGTGTGTGTGTGTGTGTGTGTATCAGAGAGTGCTGTGGGTGCCTGTGGAGGTCCAAGGGTGACTTTGGGATCATTCTGGTTTGTTTCTACCTCTCTTTTGCTTTGCTCTAGGATTTCCCAGACTCTGCCTTCCAAACCAAAAGTGCAGGCCACTGCCATTCCCGCCATTCCGTTTTTCTTTCCTCCGTAGGATCCAGGATCCAAACCCAGGTCCTTCTGTTTGGGAGGCAGAGTCTTAACCCCTGAGCCACCTCTCCACCCCATGTTCATTTATTTTTTAAGATTTATTACAAGACAGAGACAGCTAGAGGGGCATGGAGTGCGCACATGCATGCCGTGGCACATGCATGCCGTGGCACATGCATGCCGTGGCACATGCATGCCGTGGCACATGCGTGTTGTGGCACATGCGTGTTGTGGCACATGCGTGAACGTCAGAGGACAACTTTCAGAAGCCCGGCCTCTCCTTCCATGTCAGCTCCAGGGAGCTGAATTCAATTTGCCAGGTTTGTGAACAGCGCCTTACCCACTGAACCATCTCTCCAGCCCTGGAGAGGAGATTGATTAAGAGACATCAATTTTAAGCATGGTTTTAATAGAAAGGGAGGTGCCCAGGGACAGAATAAGTACTCGAGTGTGGACTTCTGGAGGAAATGTCACAGGTTTCTTCTCGATAGGTAAATATAGGATTTAAGTGGCTCGAAGTCATATCTCAGAAGGGTATTAAGAACTTCCCTCCCCTCTTTCAATAGTGGTGTAAGAGTACAGCTTAAGGGAAAGTTTAAGGCTAAAGAGTTTTCTTTTGTAAATCAAGGTGGATTTATGAGACGTACTGTTTAGATTTAGGAAGGACAAGGAAGTGCTAGAAACTCAAAGTTACACATCCTTTTGGCCCTAAGTAAGCAAGGTTCATGCAGTTCCCTAGTTTACCTTAGTTTACCGCGACGGGAAACTTACATCGCTTCGGTGGGCAATGTGGGCTTTGCAATTCTGTGACTCCACTAACAGGACAGACTGTCCCAAATTATCCCTTACTTGGCTTCCCCTGGGGAGAGGTCTTCTATGAGCATGAAGGGGCCAGTGGAAAGGAAGGTTCTCGGAATGGACAGTGCTCTTGGGCCAAACAGTTTTGTGGGAAAGAGTGCTTGCATAAGCATTAGCTCTGGAAATGAAGTCCAGGAAGCTGCTGGTAACTCCGTGCCTCCTGGAAAGTCTCAGGTGTGTCTCCGGCCTGCCTCCCTCCAGAGACTGGTGGGAGGGGGATAGAGTCTACCTGCCTCCCTCCAGAGACCCTTGGGAGGGGGATAGAGTCTACCTGCCTCCCTCCAGAGACCCTTGGGAGGTGGATAGAATCTACCTGCCTCCCTCCAGAGACCCTTGGGAGGTGGATAGAGTCTACCTGCCTCCCTCCAGAGACCCTTGGGAGGTGGATAGAGTCTACCTGCCTCCCTCCAGAGACCCTTGGGAGGTGGATAGAATCTACCTGCCTCCCTCCAGAGACCCTTGGGAGGTAGATAGATTCTGCCTGCTTCCGTCCAGAGACCCTTGGGAGGTAGATAGATTCTGCCTGCTTCCGTCCAGAGACCCTTGGGAGGTAGATAGATTCTGCCTGCTTCCCTTCAAAGACTCTTGGAAGATGGATAGATTCTCTCCATGATCTAAACACCATTTCTGGAAAGATATCCTATTTGGTTCTGACTCTGGGCTGGAGGCTCAAACCGGAGCCCACCAGACCAGCACTCTGAGGACCCCCACAACAAACATGCCGGCAGCAGAAGGTCATACTCTAGAAAGGTGTGTTGGCCGATCCCTCTGGCGTGCTATGGAATGGGTCCAGAGGATGTGGAAGGCTCTAGCTACCCTGTGGGATACTTTCATTTCCGCTTGTGACAAGATGATCTGCTGGACCAAACTGGGTCACCGATACTTTAGCTTATGACTTCGGCTGCTATTAGAGTTTCAAGATTCTGCCAGGACTGTAATAAGCCCATTCTCTCTGCCCTCTGCACTGTTTCACCCAGCACATTTGAAAGAGAACTGTGTGTGTAGGTGTGGCTTCCCCTTTGGGTTTCCTGCCAATCAGAGGCAAGAATTGGCTTAGTGTAGGTTTGTGCTGGAGAGACCCAGTTGGGAATTAGGTTTCTAGTAGGAACTTGCTCATTCTTCAGCCTCTGATGGGCTTCTAGTCAGGTACAGTGCAGCATCTGGGACAATCATTTGGTTATGTGCAAAACATTGTGTTCTGTTGTTGGTATAATTGGACTAGGAATTGTGTTCTTCAGCAGAGATTCAGGAAGAAGTTGCCTGATTGTGCTAGTTAGATGTATAGGTGTCAACTCGACAACTGAGGACTGAGCTCAGGGCATATTTATGAAGAATTAATAATTATAGATAGTCCTGAGTAAACCTCTGGAGACTGATTGACATGGGAAGACCCAGCTGGTAATGAGTGGGACTATTCTCTGGGCAGGTGGGTAAGAGGAGGGAGCCGGTTTGGTAAGGTTTGGCATTCTTCAGCATATTTTGGCAGATTTGCTGTCTGGCAAGTGAGGTTTGCCCCTCTCTCAGCAACCTCTGTAGTTATGGTGTAGCCAGTTCCCTCTGCTCCCTGTGTTGATGTAGGTTTTCCTGCCAAGCTAGACTAATAACTGTGAGAATGGTAAAAACGAATAAAACCCCCTTGCTCCCCCCAAGCTCTTTGTGAATTTATTGGTAACATGCAGGCAAAGTGCAATACAGATGAAAGGCACGAGGAGAAGCAGGCTGTGATGCTTAGACATGTTACATCCTCCCTGTCCAACTTGGCTTGCCGAAGCAAAGCAGAACAACAATATGGAAAGGGCATTTGGAATCAAAGGACAAATTCAATGGTGGAATCAGGAAATATACATTCCTCCCCATAGGTTTAATGGGAATACCAGAGACTTGCCATGTAGTTCTTGATATGTAGCAGGTACTCAGTGATTGGTAACTGTTATCAGTATTGCCAAGTGAAAATGATGGAGGACTTTTAGTCTATTCAGATGTCCACAGTGAATTGCTGTAGACTGGGCAATTTATCAGTAAAATTGATTGCTATCTTTTTGGAGGTGGGAAGTACAAGAAGACAGCAGCTTCAGCGTCTGGCGAGGGCACTTCCTGATGGCTTCATGGTGCTCTGTTCTTATTGGTAGGGGGAGAGGCAGCTTTCTGGGGCTTCTTCCACAAGTGCACTAATCCCACACCCTAAGGCAGAGCCCTCATGATCACCGACTTATGTCCCTGTTTTGGGGGTTAAGGTTTCAACATATCAATTTGCATGAGTAAAACATCTGAATCAAAGCAGATCATACAGTGTGCCAAAATGATTGGAGGAAAAGAAAGCCTGGGGTCAGAACTAAGAATAGGAATGTGCATTTTGATGCAGGGGCTCTGTGATCTGTGAAAAGAAAAAACTCAGCTTTGTACCAGAAATTCTGGTGTCTCCTTCCAACCAAACTGTGTGGCCCAAGGGGCAAGTTTCCTACTTTTTGTTCAGGGCTTCAGTTGCTCTGACTGTATAGAATCTCCCCACGGGCTTCCTCTGCAGCTTAGAAATGGTGCAGGATAGGATCTGTCATAGAGCATTCAGCTGCTGCTGTGCCAAGAAGCTGTGCGTAATGGGTTCTTGGAAGTAGCTTCAAGAGAGGAATATTGAGAAATTGGACCCCGTGGGACACTTGGAAATGAACAGATGCAGAATATTAAAGAACCATAAAATAATTTTTTTGCAGAGTTAATAACAATTTGTGAATCACCTTGTGTTCTTAGAGAGGATCTGTGATTGTTCTGACAGTTTGTATGTAGCACTTGCTGTGTGGCATTTAATGACTTGCTTATCCTTTCTTTAAGAATAGCTCTGCCTGCTTCACTTTGGGGGCCCCCAGTGCCTGGCATATAAGTAAGAATGCAAGAGTTGTCTTTAAGATTGAAAAACTGTTTGACCATTCACTGATCTAACGGTGGTTTTGTACATACATTGTAGAATCAGCGAGCGTGACTACCATCAGGCCGTGCTCACCTATGTTCCATACTGTGTCCGACTGCCCGTCTGTAGCTCTCATTGCCCCCAAGGAAGTTCACCAAGCCTTCTCTGTAATCAGGCGCGATGCTTGGGGGGCATATTCTGTATAATCCCTGGCTCCATCACCTGACCGCAGACCACCTGATGGCAAGCGTGTGTTATGCGCTGCTTTAACTACAAGGCATGTGATTGTCTCCCTCTCCCTGGATTCCGTAAGAGGGTGTTGGGATTTGAATAGGAAGTGTCCTTCACAGGCTCATAGGTTTAGACCCCAGCTGGTGGCCCTGCTTGGGAAGACGGGAACCATTAGGAGGAGAGCCTCGCTGGGGGAAGCTGGTCATGGAGGAGGGGGCTCTATAGCCTGGCACCACTTTCTGTTGACCCTGAGCTTCCTCAGTGTGGATGAAGCCTGAGCAGCAGGCTCCTGCTCCAACCACCATGCCTTCCCTCATGGTGGACTGGAGCTCTCTGGAAATTATATCACTTTTGACAGAGTATTTTATTTTTCAAATCACAGCAACGACAGTAACTAAGACAAGGGGCCCCATACTCAGCCTCGTGGCCTTAAACTCTCCTCAGAGCCACCACCATGCCATCTTTCTGTGGCGTTAAGAACTCTTTTAATAAGTCTCTTACGGAAAAGGACAACCCATCTAAGCATCCCTTTTAAAGCTGAGACTAGTCAAGTGATACTTGGATGGATGGATTAGGCACTAAGAATACCTTTCAGATGGAGATCTATTAAAATTTTGAATATACTAGAGGGGACAGAAACATTTAGATTTGATCTGATGTCAAGTAAAACATGGACTAGCTGCCTTTAATAGTCAATTCAATATGCAAATACACTATAGATGTATGTAGATTCTTAAGCCATTGAAAATATAGTTTGTGTGTATTTATTTGTTTTTGGCAGAACAAGGGCATACTAGGCAAGTAGGCTACACCTCCAGCCCTGAAGGGTGAATTATTTTTTTATACACACACACACACACACACACACCACGCATGCACACGCATGCATGCATGCTCCAGGGTGTGCACACCTGAGCATGAGTATCTGTGAAGGCCAAGAGTGACACTGGGAATCACCCTGGATTGCTGTACCTCCTTTTTGCTTTGCTCTGGGGTTTCCCTGGCTCCACCTTTCAGGGTCAGAAGTACAGACCACTCTCATTTCGACCTGGGGTTTTTATGTTGGATCTGGAATCCAAACTCAAGTCCTCCTGCTTGCCAGGCAGAGAGAGGCCTTGACTCTTAAGTCATCTCTCCAGCCCAAAAGGATAAATTTTAAAATTGACCACATAATAGATGTATAGCTCAATAAATATCACAGAGGACATTTTGGGCATCCCAGAGGTCCCCCTCCCCCCTCCCATGTCCCCTGCATGCTCTCCTCCTATACATCCCCATTCCCAAGAGTAACCACTATCTTGTCTAGCTTATGGGTAAGTTCTACAGGACTGAAGAATTTAGAGACTCTAGTCTTATATGCTCTTTTTGTGTTGTGCTTTATTTCTTGGATCATTTTTTGTGCGATTCATTCACGTTTTGCAAATCACACATATAATTCCACATGTTTCGGGGTTTCTTAAAGCACTCTGGGATTGTGTGTAATTAACATGCCTGTCCAATCTAGGTGAAGGGAGGTGGCGGGCACTATTCTCAAGGGCATCTTTGTGTCTCCCCAGCATTCCGTCCAGCGCCTGCCGCTCCGATGCCTGCAGTAAATGTTTGCTCAGTGAAGCCCGTGAATGGGCGTTTGTCACTCAGCTATTCACTTATCCCCGGCTTGCTCCCTCCCGCTCCTGGACATGCAGCTGCTTTCATTGGCCTCATCTTTATTTATCAGGTGGATGTGCTTGTTTTCAGTGCCAGGAAGAGAGAGCGAGCACAGAAATACCCCCCCCCCAGCAGACATAGTTTCCGCAGAGGAGCTTCTTTTGTGCCAAGAATGGACTCACCCCCGGCTCGGCGGAGGTGTGGAGTCCACTGGGCTCAAAGGGCCCTGTGTGCAGAATCTGAGGGGCTCTGATGCGGCTTGCAGACGGGCAGTGACGCATACAGTGTCTGTGTGCTGATAAGGGGCAGGGGGGAGGGTTTTGACATTCTCAGAAAAGAAAAAAAAATCCACAATGTGCTGAGCAACCAGTCCACTGCCCCTCCCCCACCCACAGGCAAGACTAATGAACCTGCCTCAGCATCGCATGACTGGGTTTCAGCAGGAGGAGACAGAGAGAGAGAGAGAGAGAGAAAGAGAGAGGGAGAGGAGCTTTTGTTCTTCCTCCTTCCTTGACATCGGATTGGATCTTTATTTCTAGCACAGTCAGGCTGAGGATCCTGAGAAAATATCAGGTTTACCCAGAGACAAGCTTCCCTTTCCACTCGCCACCGCCTGGTGAGTTCTGTCTTTGCCGCTCTGCCTATCTCCTTGTGTCTTCCTGCTTGCGTGTGCCCTGCAGTGCAGTCGCCTCCCTGTGCAGCCATGCAGCGCGACTTTCCTGAGGAGATACTAGCAAATGCCTGCCCACTCCAGATAGGCACCAATGACAGGCCAATTCCACCCAAGGCCAGCTGGGCTGACCAACAGCTTAACTGGACAGAGGCACAGGCAGGTTGCAGCTGAGATACCTTCCAAGAAGCGTCCCTCTCCTCCCTAGCATTTAACTGTGTCCGTGTTCTTGCAGAGAAAGGGTCTCGCATTGTCCTGTGCTGTGCTGCCGACCACTGCTGTTCTGATTTCAAGATCTCAAGGGCCACGTCTTTTCAAGTGACGGCATTCTATAGCACTGTACAATCATCTGTTTCCTAACAAGTGCCTGGGATATGTGCTTATCTAAAGAACGTGAATAAACCCCAAAATAAAACGACAGGGGCCCACACCTACTTGGAATATTAAAACATCGAGGGTAATTCAAAAGGTAACAGGAAATCTCAAGCCAGAGAGTAAAATACCACTTTTCCTGGTTCTGGTAACGTGCCCCTCCTATACCCCCCTACTTCTGGGCCTGCCAGGGCTCAACAGTGCCCTCAGGAGCTCATCTGGGGGAGGTGACAGTCCCTCTTCGTGCCACTAAAGGCCTGTCAGTGGACCTTTTGGAAAAACCTCTGAGTTCAGAAATCCAAGGCACGAAGATCTGCCTTCATTCCTCACACCGTCCAGCCCTCTCCTAGCCTCTGTGGGCTCCTTAAAGAGGGATTCCCACCCCACGGCAGCCACGCTGCTCTGCTAGTCAAGCCCGTTGTTCTTGCTGTGTGAACCTACTCATGGGTCTGTCGCTGTCCTTCCCTGTCTGACCCACCCCCACCCTGGGTCATCACTCGTGGTTCGTTTGGACGGAGGCCAGAGTCCTTTCTGGAGACAGATCGAATCACAACGAAGTTCCTGCTATCTCTACTTGTGGTAGGAAATGCCTTGTTGGACAGACTGTAAGGGTCGGTCTTAGACAAGACCAAGACTCACTAGTAGTTGTTGAGATTGGACTATGAAATGTCTCCCGTGTGCTCATGGACTGGGACTTTCTTGTCACTGGAGGGCTTTGGGAAAGCGATTGAATTTGAGGGCTCTTGCCTAATCAATGGATCAATACCTCCATGCCTTCTCCTGTAGCATTACTGTACGGCCATACAAGGTAGACGGTCACTGCAAGTGTACCCTAGGAGCTGAGTCTTGTCCTGACTCCTTTCTCCGCTTCCTGCCCATCATGAGGTAAGTGGTCTCTGCTGTGTACTCTTGCCTTCATGATATCAGCTCAGAATCAGCAGGCATAAGGCATGTAGGAGACAGTAGAGCAAATCCTAGGGACATCGCCCAGCAACCATAGCTCTAGCAGCGAACGGGACACAAGGACCCTCTACAGCAGAGGCAGCACCATGACGAAGCGCCAGGTGGGGAGCCTCAGGAGGGGCAGGATGCAAAGGACGCAGAGCAGGTCTGCCTGTCGGCCTCCTTCTCCTAAGTGAAGGGACGGGGCTTTGCCACAGGCTTGGCACCCACAGGGCTCATGGTGACCTCGACAGAACAGTGCAGGGAAGTTTGGGGAAGAAAACAAGTGGAGTGAGGTCAACGGGGAAAGGCTGGACATGGTGGCACGGACCTGTCACACTAGCATTGAGGACACTGAGCAGGAGGGTCATGAGTTCTAGGCCAGCTTGAGCACTCTGTATGAGACAAACAGACAGACAGAAAACAACAACAACAACAAAAAACAAAAAGGGAGGGAAGAAGAAAGAGAGAAACCGGAGATCCCATTTCAAGGATCTGCTGGGAGGTGCAGCAAGCAGCTCGCCGAGACTACTGCCGCCTGGTTGTCACCGTCACCTGGGTCGCCATATGCCCCCACCATCCGATAACAAAGAATGAAATACCGCTGCTGCCCCGCTCGTTTCTTAGCTCTCCTTTGACATGTTAACGGTTTTTGAGAAAGGCCAGGTACTTTGGGTTGCCTATGACCACGTTTGTCTCACTGAGAATGTATCCCCTTTCCTGGTTTATGCCATGGGGTCCCCCTGTCTTGCTGCCCCCTTTGAGACACTGTTGCCCATAAGGCCTTCATAGGATACACTTAACCCACCTTTCTTCAGCTTTTTGTCTTTTCCTACCTTTGGCTCCTGGTTCTAACACCTCTGGACTAAGTTCACCAAAACAAAAGGGAGACGGCCACACTGCTCAGATGAAAGCAAAGTCAAAGGAAGATTTTTTTTTTTAATTGAGAAAAAGGCTGAGTGTGCACTGAAATGGGTTAGTGGAGCGTTGAAAAAAAAATGAGGCATGAAAAAAATTACAATTACTCATGTGGTGGTCTTGAGAAAGTGAGAGGAGGTGGGAACTCACACCTGAGTAGAGAGGTCACCCTCAGAATGGAGCATTCACTTGCCATTTATAACAGCAGAGGCAGACGGACACTTCTGGGTTTCATTGCATCTGGTTTGGTGATAGGTAGAGGCAGAATACAAATTACCATATATTCTTTATTTTTTTATTTCTTTTGTGTGTGAGTGTGCACGGTGTGCATGCGTGTGTCTGTGTCATGCATGTGGGTGGGTGTATATATGTGTGGGCATGTGTACAAGAGTTCACTTGCATGGAGGCTAAGCATGACATAAGGAATCATCCTCCTTATTGTTTTGCTCTGGGGATTCCCATGTTCTGCCTTCCAGGGGCAGAATTGCTAATTGCTGCCATATTCACTTGATATTTTTACGTGGGATCTGGGAACCCAAACTCAGGTTCTTTTGTTTGCAAGGTAAAGGCTTTACTTCGGAGCCATCTCCCCAGTCCACTACCATATATTCTTAAGTTAGAACAAGACTTCAAATAGCTTGATTACTTGGTCTGGGACAACATCTCTGGTCCACCTTAGGTCATCAGAGGTTGCTCATGGATCATCAGGAAAAGCATTGGTTGGCAGATGTTAACTCTTAGTTAATCATAACTGTTTTTCTCCCAGTGTTGGAGACTGAACTCAGGGGCTCATGCACTGCCAGGCTCCTAATGCGCTACACTCCGAGCCTCCAGTCTTAATGTTTATTTATGCGGGCACAGTGCTCAGCCAACATCCTATCTGCTTTCCCTTGCCCTCGCAGAGAGGCAGCAAGGGGCAGCTATTTTTTCCTAATGAAGGGTGAGGGAATGTGATTTTTTTAGTTTAGAGCAAAACGCCCCCAGATCGGACAGTTCCGTGCTGAGCTCTGCTGCTGTGACTGATGCTGTCAGGAGCTTTGTCACCTGGACCCTGAAGCCACCAGCCATCTCCTCTCCTATTCCAAGTACAAGCTAAAAATAGACTGTCAGATCAAGCCACTGATATATCAGGGTTAAAATGTTCACTCTAGCATAAACTAGTCAATTATTAACACAAACACCATATTACCTACTGTGGCATTTAACCAAGTGTGGGTCGGGTTTTGCTTAAAAGACCCAAGGACCTTGCTCATGAGCATTCCATGATGCTGCAAACACCCTGAAAGGCTTCACAGCTCACTGCCAGCAGTGTGGATAGTCCAGGAGCAGCTCCACCTGCAGATAGCTCCTTTCCACACCTGGAAGGAAGCTGAGCGCTTCTCTTTTTCATTTGTTCATATACTCGTTTCACAATATTGGGGATCAAATCTGGGTTATGCACATGCCAGCAAACATGCTATCCTTGTGATATCTCCCCCCAGCCCAATAACTTAGATCACAGAACAGCTTTCTTATCTCCCCCTCCCTCAATCCGAGATCCTGACACTGGGCATGTGGGCAGAGCCCACAGGAACAGTGTGAGGCCCTGGATTCTATCCCCAGCACTGAGAAAAAGAAAAACCCTGGGATTCTTGATTTCCAAGGACATTCTCGGTAGGCAGGCTCACAATTCACTGTGCTGATAGAAAGGAAGATGAGAAACTCCCCAGGCCAGGTCATCATCTCTCTCTCCTGGCTGAGCTTTTTGGCCTTCTGCGTCTGAGCTCCTGGCTGTGCTGTGCTCTGTCAGGTAGCAGGACCTGCTGGAGCACCTGAGTATGCTGCAATTGCAGAGATAGAAGAAAAGACTCTCCGAGACTAGCAACAGATCCCAGGACCCTAGACTTGCTGAAAGCAAAGCTGAGTGTAGTCCACTTCCTTCCCATCTGCCATCTAGTGGCGTTCTGCAGAATTGCATCTTCCAACATGAGGCTCTTGCCTTCTGTATTCTAATCCGATGCATAGATCTGAAAGGCACCGTAGAGAGCATCTGACTCCCTTCCCTGTCTTAATTTACAAATAATAAACCTAGAGTAGATGCGTAAGGCTAGTTAGTGGAGGAGCCAGAACTAGAGCCTAAGGCACTGACCGGGAACCTTCCTCTCAGCCATTAACCAGCATCTGTTTTTGTCTATAGGTGTCCCAGGTTGTGTGGTGCACTGTGGATGGTCCTGTTTCGATCCTTAGGAGCTCTCTGACCGGGAGGACACCCAGGAAGAGGAGCATTACATGAAAGCGTTGCTCCGTGGGAAGGTCAGGCAGCAGCTCCGATCCACTAGCCTGGAACCCTGGGTGCATGTGTCTCACATTGAGAAATGCAGTTTGCCAGACATAGGTACATAGGACCTGAGTAGAGGATCTCTCTGCCATTCAGGACTTAGCATCGCCCAAGCAGAAAATGAGTAGCTGGTGTGAAAGTGTGTGTGTCGGGGAGGAGAGAGGCTGGAGGGGACTTGAATGTCTGCAAAGGCACTGAGGAATGTTTTTAACTAGTGGAATTAGCACGCTCTCATTTACAGGTGTCACAGATCTCTCTGGTGATCACACTGTCATGGTCTGAATGTGAGCTGTCCCCGGACTCTGTTAGAGCTGCGGTTATTGTTTGGGAAGGGGCTGCCACTCCAGGAGGCAGAGCTTGCTGGAGGAAGGGAGCCTCTGGGAGGTCAGACCTTGAGGTCTGGGAGCCCAGCCCCACTTGCAGTTTTGCCTCTTGCTCCCTCTGCCTTCATGATGGGTGCAGTAACCTGAATGGATCTCCTCCAGCTTCTGCCTCCTGATATGCCTTTTCCTGCCATAATAGACTGAATCTCCCCTCTGGAACTGTAGGCCAAATAAACCTCCCTTTCACCCTTAAGCTAGTTGTGTCAGCATGTTGATTCAAGCGGCAGGAAGAAAGTAAGCCCACTGTGTAAGAATAGTGTAAGGAAGCCAGTGACAGGGAAGTCATGGAAAGTAGTCACAACATCACAAGCTGGAGATGGGCAGGTGGGGAAGACAGGGCCTGAGGGGAGAGCGTGGGAAATGTGAACAGGATGTTTGGGGAAAGGGAGAAGATTCCTCAATGCACGGGTGGAAACAGCGAGTGATGAATGTTCATGTCAGGGGTTCAGCGAGGTGAACTGGATGGCCAGAGGGAGAGGGGCAGAGCTCTGAGTGGCCACACGACAGGACGAGTGGTGAGCAGGGGTCAGGGTGGCACAAGCAGCGGTCAGGGTGGCCCAAGCAGCAGGCCGCCAGTGGGCATGTGGCGAGGAGGAACCACAGATGGGGGGGACCAGCACTGCAGACACCACCGATGAGCAGCACCCAGGCCCATGAAGTGCCTGCTGCACGGTGCCTGAACCAGGCAAGAATGCAGCGGCGTAGGTGCTGAGGCCGCAGCTCAGGAGCAGCAACTCAGGAGCAGCCCACTCTGCAAGAGGGGCTCTTCCAGGGACGGAAATGCGCCAAAACCTTGGTACCAAGACAGCAAATCCTTCCAGGAATAAAGTATCCATGTTCTGAGCAAACCCCACCTCGCAGGAAAACCACACAGGCAACTTTCCTGAGTTTTGTTTTGTTTCTCTGAATTGTAACCCCGTCACAGGACAGGCATAGGGAAGCAACTTTTCTCTCCCCATTTCTGTCCAGGATTGTAAATAAAACCATTTCTCTGGATCAATTCCTGTCTTCTGGTTTTCTTGTGGCAAAGTCATGGCATGAGATTCTGATAACAAATACGAGCCACGGAAGCACCTGGAACCAGCCTGAGCTCGCTAGATGTGCAGTCTGGATATAGGATTACCCTTGGCTAGAGGAAGAGAAAGCAAGACTGAATGGAGGGGGCTTGCCATGCAAGCCCCACCCAAAACCTCAGTTGACTGCGGTGGCATTGTGGGACTGAGGCAGCTGTCAGAGGTGACAGCGTTGGGCTCACAGAGCTGAGACCTTATTCCAACTCACTCCAGCTCTGCAGGAAGGACCTTTGGGTAAGTTGGGGCTCAGTAGCTCAGATCATCCCTAAAGCGAACGGCAATAGACGTCCCTGCTCCCTCGCAGTTGGATCTGTTCTTCTCAGGCCGGGTTGCTATGGCATCCATTCACTGTCATGCTGGGCACGGCAGTCCATGGGTGCTGGAATGGCATTTTCCTTCCTGACTCACCCGGTACCAACACCCCTGTCCTCCTGTGTAATCTGCATTTTGTGCTGCTGCCAGGACGGTGACTTCTCAGGCTCCTCCTGTCCAAGAAACCTGTGATGGTTAATACAGGTCAACTTGACTAGAAACTCACCTGGGGAGGTCTGTGGGGGCTTCCTGAGAAGTTTGTCAGGGAATACCCATCCTGAATATGGGCAGTGCCATGCCATAGGCCGGGGCACTGATATGCCTTCCAGTGCCACCAAACGTCCTACTACCAGTCACAGCGACCCTACCTGAGGCTCCAATATGGCACATTCTTCAACAACAGCTGACCACGTGCCAACAGCTGGTGTTCTTTCCACTAGAGGGGCAGCAACTTGTTCTGACCACCCTAAGAGAGCACAAGAATGCAATGGAAAAGGGAGGAAGTGAGCTGAGAGCCAGCATTCATCCCTTCTGCTTCCTGTTTGCCTCACACCATACCATCCTCACCATGAGGAACCGGACCTCATACTGGAGCCAGAACAATCCTTACTTTCTTCGGATGGTGATTGCGGCCAGCTATTTTATCACAGCAAGAACACCAGTAACTAATTCAGAATCCAAGTGCTTAGAGTAGCCACAGCTCCTTTCATAGCGGCTGTCCAGCAGACCAGGACCTCTGGTCCTGTGTTCCACCAACACAGGTTTAGAAAGTACGACCTCTACTTAGACTGCTGTGAACGATGACGAGTGGGCCATTCCTACGTCCCTTGGGCTTCTGACTTGGGATGTTGTCGCATGGTGACACAGCAAAGCACAGTCCTAGAAGATGGCTTCCTGTTCTTGTAAAGTAGCATCCTGGTGGGCAGCAGCTTTGCATGGTGTGGCCTCTCTCTCACTCTGATTCACGTCATGTTGCGTTGAATCACACGCGGGAGCACCATACAGTGGCACGGTCTATGCCCTGAAATGTGGTTCTGAGAGTGGTCAGAACAGGCTGCTGCCCCTCTAGCGGAAGGAATACCCACTGCGGGCACATGGTCAGCTGCTGAGGAGTGGCCTCCTATGGAACCTCAGGGTAGGGGCTCTGTGGCTAGTACTAGGATATTTGGGGGCACTGAAAGCGAGATCAGTCTTGGTAGGTGGGGGTCTATGTGTCACAACCTCTGCCTCTGCCAAAATGGCTATTTGATGTGCATCTATTGTTGCAGCCCTGGGCTGGTAGAAGACAGGGCTTATCATCAACAGGTTGAGTCGTATTGCCCATTTCTTCGGTGGAAATTCTCTGCTGCATGATAACATGTAATACAATAATTCTCTCACATCCTGGACACTTCATCCACAGATTTCACTCCAGATATCCTTGATTTCAAGTCCAATCACATCCCACCTCATGAGTCTGTGCTTGGGCCACTGCCCTACCCACATGGATGGTCAGGCCCGCCTGCGTAAGTCAGGCTGTGTCACAACTGTCATTCAGTCTTGAATATATGCTAGTTATCTCAAAGCCAATCTTGGACTTCAGTGACTCCTATTGTAATCCCTCTACAGCTTCAGCTGTAATACAAGGACACTGGGGAGACAGAGGTGGAAATGACATAATGCATTACTATGACATTCAGTGTAGGTGTAAACACTCTTGATTTCTTCTGACAGAGGGCACAGAGTCTAGAGCGATTTGGCCAAGTTGATAAGTAAGTATTGTCTACCCCATGCAGACAGAATACAAGCAGTTTCTATCCCTTTTTTTCTGACTGAAATAGGAAAGTATGCACCTTCAGAATCTCTGGCCACATATCATGCATTTGAGACTTTATTCTATATCGTTACCCTAGCAAAGATCCCACATCTGCTGTGGTGGCCGTGATCATACTGATTCTTTGTTGGGTTTGTGTAGTCTACTGCCAGATAATGTCATTGCTTGTTGTCTGGTGAGTTGATGCAATCTATTTTCATCTTTCAGATTTGATTGGTGAATTAAATGGAGATAGAATAAGGACTACTGTCACCACATCTTTTTGATCCTTATGATAATCCAAATTTCTACCATCCTCCTAAGAATGAACTACTATGGTTGATTTGCTTACTCTGGGCAATCGAAAGAATCTCAGAGGTTTCCATTTCCTCTCTCCACGGATAGACCACAAACTCAGTGTGGGTGCTGTGTCAGCTTCCAAGTGTGTCTATTTCAATTATCTAACCAGAGTGTGGAGGAATAACCTACAGCAGAGTTGTATACAAAGTGTGCAAATCTCTACTCGTTGCTTGGTCTCTTCAGATTGCTGGGTCTCTTTCTGCTTCTGACTCTTGACATGTTAGATCTTTCTTTTTCTCTGCTGTACTTGCCCCTGCGTGGTTGGTCAGTAGTGCTTGTGGGGAAGGGATGAGGCGATCCCTGCTATGTGCACTTGTCATGGTACTTCAGGGTACCAGGCTGCCACTCAGTTATTAGAATCCAGGACTTGAGCCAAAGATCATTATACTTGATTGGAAGTGACTGTATGCAGCGTCTGATCATGCACCTCAATCTCTTCTGAAGGGTAAAGTGAATGCCAGTCTTCCAGTGGGCAGCCTAAGCTGAGCCCATGGTGCTCTGGGGGCTACCATGGGCCATTGGAGTTGTCCTGTATCACGACAAACTGGCCTTTTACTATCACTTCTATCCGTCATTGCATCAGGCATATGAGCCACTTTGGAAGAAATGCAGTTCCTGAAGGAGACGGGGGAGGCAGGCTTCATACTAGCATTGTTTCCAGCACTTGGGACAAAAAGCACCGAGGAGGCCCAATGGACTTCTGAAGCGCCATAAGACTGGAAAGGACTGGCTCAGAGCACAGGTGGAGAATCTGATGATTGCCCCAAGAAGAGCCACTTCCCAGGATAACAGAATATGCAGGAAGTAGGAGCGGAGCTGGTAAAGACGAGGGACTAAGCAGAGGGAAGAGGAACTGGGAAATCAAGCTGGAGAACAGATTTTTGCTGTAAAGTCAAGAGAGTTTGATGAACATGGCTTGGGTAAGGTTAGAGCTGGAAGGGTGTGGGAGAAGACACTCTCCAGGGAATACAGGCAGAATCTCAGGGCAGCTGACGTTAGCGATACAACTGACTCTGACCCATGTTTCTGGCCATGTTTTTTCCTGGGCAGAAGTTTACATTGCAGCCTCTCATGTGAGAGAGGCATGCATTTCAGCTTGTGTTGGTGGACGCGGGGAAGACAGTGAGCCTACAAGGTCCTAAGTAGTTGCCTTAGTTTCTCCCAAACAGTTCTTTGAGGTTCTTAAAGAGAGCTTCTCTATTTTCATTCTAGTGTGTGCTGAGTACCTGCGGAGACTGAGGCAGGGAAAAATAAGAATGCAGGAATTTGTGGTTAATCTGGCCAACATAGTAATTATACATTCAAAAGAGTGCTTATGTTTATATGTATAAAGCACTGGAGGGTGTAAAAGGAAATGAGGTATGGGGGTGTCTTCTTTAGAAATCTTTGGTTAATTCCTGTCTTGCCCTTTCCCCGACTACCACAGTTTCAGACTCCAAGCACAAAAGCCACCAGATTTAAAAAAAAAAATCTTTTGCTACTGTTTTTTAGTGCATATGAATTATACAAAGGGCTTTCATTGTGACCTTTCTGTGACGCGTGGCATGCAGCGTGCGTGAGCATGTCTACCCTCTCTGCCCTCTCTTCCATCTCCTGCACCATCTCCTCTGTGGTTTCCTCACTTGTTGTTTCTCGAGAGGAGATTCTATGTCAGCTTTCCATGTTCCAAGAGATGCAGGAATCCTGTGCCCACAGACAGACACCCTCCCATCCTCTGCATGAGTAGGGGGTCCTCTGATACCATTTCCTGTCATATTGGAAGGTTTAGACTACAGACAATCTCTGTATAATTTGATTTATGAGTTCTCAACCTTATGATGGTGTGACAGTCATGCATATTTGGTAGAAGTCATACTTGAAATTTGACACCGGGCTTTTTCTGGAATAGCATATGAGGTTCAGTCCTCTCTGGTGAGACTGGACAGATTCCTGTCAGTCCTGCTGGGGAAAGTGATACTGCACTGTGCACTGTGGGCCTGAGCTGGGGTGCTCAGAAGGGTAGGCGCAGTATATGCATTTTCCACTTTCGATGGACTTATCTGAATGCGACCCCATAAAAAGTGGGGGAGCCATCTTCATGAGGTTATGGTATTATGGACTGAGTAGTACTGACCTGAACGACTCATCAGATTTGGCACCTCCCCCCACCAGGTGTTTACTTGTCATTCACATACCTTCTTTAATGAAACGTCTATTCATTTTTTTTCTTTTTCTCCCTTTTCTTCTATCTTTTCCTTCTCTTTGTTATTTTACAATTTTTTTCCAGACAGGGTCTCACTATGTAGCTTATGTAGCGAGCTCGGAATTCTTTATGTAGCCCAGACTGGCTTTGAGCTCATGGTTCTTTTGCCCCTTGAGTGCTGGAATTAAAGGCTTGAACTGCCACATCTAGTTTGCTTATTTTTAAAATTTTAAGTTTTTATTAGCTTTGAAAATTATTTATACATTCTGAATACAAATCTTAAAAATATTTATGAGAGAGAGAGAGAGAGAGAGTACATGCCATGGTATATGGGTGAAGAGACCAGAGGACAGCTTTCAGAAGTCAGTTCTCTCTCCTACCATGGGGTTTCCAGGGATTGAACTCAGGTAGCCAGGTTTGTGAGCAAGCACTTTACCCCCTGAACTATCTTACTTGCCCTTAACAGATTTTTTTAAGCAGAAAAGTTTCGTTTTTGATGTAGTCCGATTATTCTAATTATTCTTTTGTGGATCCTATTTTTGTTGTGAAATTTTTGCAAAACCAAAGGTAACCAAAGATTTCTCCTGTGTCTTGTTCTGGTCATTTCATAGTTTATGTTTTGCATTTCTGCTTTATGAGCCATTTTGAGTTCATTTTTGTGTATGGTACAAATGTGAGGTTCATTAGTTATTAAGAACATGAAAATTAAAATCATTATATTGTGTCATTATGTATCTCCCAGAATGGCCAAAGGGTAAAGCAATGGCTATACCAAGCAGTTGCTGCTTGGTGAGGATGTGAGCACCGGAGACTTTGAGACACTGCTGATGGGAATGCATAATAGCGCTGTCATATAGGAAAACAGTTTGCCAGACTCTTTAAAGATGCAAACGTACAACGCCATGTAAAACAGCCAAGTTACTCCTGAGTTTTGTCTATGAGAAATGAAAGCAGATGTTCCTATGGAGACTGGCATGTACACATATGCTCATTGTGGTTTTATGTAGAATTTTAAAAATGTAAACCAACTAAATGAACGTGTGAACTAGCAGTCAAAGAGTGGTACTCATGCAGTGAAATACAGCTTGGTAATAAAATGAACAGACACAGATAACCTAGATGGATCTTAGAATAACGAGGGCTGAATAATGATTGTGTGAGGGCTGAGTTTGGCTAAGTGGTTAAAGCATTTGCCAGGGAAGCTAGAGAACCAGAGTTCAGATCCCCAAATCCACCCGTATGTTGAGTGGGTTTGATGGTCCACTGTAGTTCCAGCTTCAAAAAGTGAAGATTAGGAATCCCCTGAACAAGGTGGGGAGCTATGCTAGCTCTATAGGCAAGAGCTAGGCTGGCCCTATGAACCAGCTGTGGATCTGATTAGAGATGCTGTATCCAAAGAAAAAAAACAAAAGTGGACTGGACAAAGCATCGAGGATGGTTTCAGATATCAACTTTGGATCTCCACACAAATGTGCGTGCACACACATGCTTATGAACACACACATCCACCTCCATAGGTACAGACACACATGCATATGCATGCATGAAAATGGAAAAATAATTATAGTGAATGAAATTAGACAACGAAGTATGGTATGACTCCATTTGCAAAAAGCACTAAAACATAAAGTAACTTGCAGACTGGTGATGAGGAGGGATGCATAGTTATATAGGGATGTGAGGGGGGCACCAGATGGATTCATTATCCCGATTCATAGGTTATACACAAGCTAAAACTTGAATTTGTATATTTTAGCTCATTATAGGTTCAGAAGTTGACCTGAAAATGAGCTTGGTAATTAGCAAGCAGAGCAAAAGTATAAAAGATATCATGTGTATTATTAGCTTTGTACTACTAAAATGAAATACTGACAGCAATTAACTTTACAAAGAGGAGAGGTTTGTTTAGCTCACTGTGCTGGAAATTAAAGTGTGTAATGGCTCAGTTGTGGCGAGGACCTCGTGGTGAATTGTGGGGTGACAATGGCAGGAACAGAAGTCAAGATAAATGGTCATGACCTTGAGTCAAGGGTACCCCGTGTTTGCTGCTTTTGTATTAATCTCTCAGAAGAAGGACCCAAGAAATGCATCCTGGTCCTCCATGACCCAGGATCTCCCACTGGGACCTGTCTCCTCACCTGTCCCTCACTGCCCAATAATGCCACCCTGGGGGCCAGGATTTGTCTCATGGTTGACTCTTCAGCACCCTTGAAAATTTCAACCTAGTCAACTCAGACCTACTAGAGATTTAAAAAAATATATGTTTTGAGTCAGTGAGATAGCTCAGCAGGCAAATGCCTGCTCCCATATCTGGCAAACTGGTGAGTTTGAGCCTCAGAAGCCCACATGGTAGGAGGAGGGAACTGTCTTCTAAAAGTTGTCCTCGACCTCCATCCATACACCATGACATGCATGCTCACTCTCTCTTCCTCTCTCCTTAACTCTCTCAAATAAAGAAAATAACAGAGAATCAAATGTCTTATAGTTGTTAGAGCTCCAGGCTCAGTTGTGAAAATCAGATAAGTGGGTCACTGTTGGCTTTTATTGTAGTCTTTTTCAGGCCATGAAGGGCTTCTTCCTTTCAGCTCTCCTGTGTCCCAGATATTAAAATTAGTGGAGGGCAGGTGAGATGGCTCAGCAGGTGTAGTTCCATTTTTGGAACCTGATGAAAGGTGGATGAGAGAACTGACTCCACAAAGCTGCTCTTTGACCATATGTGTGCCATGGTATATACGTACCTGCACACACACACACACACCACACACACTAAAATAAATAAATAAATAAAAGGACAGGGATAACACCATTCACGGGGCATCCTATGTATTCTCGCTTTCTTTTCTACATAAAGTCTGTATTATTACCATTTTGTAGATATGGGAACCGAGTTTCAAAGAAGTTGAAGGGTTAACTTGAGTTCCAAGCTTGCACGGGATGGCAGCTGGGTCCCTGTACCGAGTCTCAAAGATGCCTATTGTCTGCCCGCCCGCTAACGTGGTCGGAGCAATTCCTTCTCAGGACACCGTTGCTATGGCAAGTGGGCTTCTCTGTGGTTAAAGGGCCGCTGGGTGTGAGAGCCCGAAGGACGATGGGAGGTGGTAGGTCCCACAGTGCATAGAAAACAAGCAAAAGGGGAACAGTGCTCGGCCGCAAATCTGGGTCCAGCAGACGCTGAGACTCCTGCAGCCTATGAATGGGCCCTGCCTGGAAAAGAGCCAACCGGGAAGAATTCGGTGGGTTACAGAAGTCAAGGAGGGTTTTCTTCAGTGTACGTGGGAGGCAGGTCCGGCTGGGCTGCCCGAAATTATCGAAACCACGCACCATTGGGTCCACGGAACACTAAGCACAACTCTGGGCCCGACCCTCCGCCCCTCGGTCGGCTCCGCCCCTCGGTCGGCTCCGCCCCTCGGTCGGCTCCGCCCCTCGGTCGGCTCCGCCCCTCGGTCGGCTCCGCCCCTCGGTCGGCTCCGCCCCTCGGTCGGCTCCGCCCCTCGGTCGGCTCCGCCCCTCGGTCGGCTCCGCCCCTCGGTCGGCTCCGCCCCTCGGTCGGCTCCGCCCCTCGGTCGGCTCCGCCCCTCGGTCGGCTCCGCCCCTCGGTCGGCTCCGCCCCTCGGTCGGCTCCGCCCCTCGGTCGGCTCCGCCCCTCGGTCGGCTCCGCCCCTCGGTCGGCTCCGCCCCTCGGTCGGCTCCGCCCCTCGGTCGGGCCCTCGTCGCTCCCCTCGGTCGGCTCCGCCCCTCGGCCGGCCCCGCCCCTCGGCCGGCTCCGCCCCTCGGCCGGCTCCGCCCCTCGGCCGGCTCCGCCCCTCGGCCGGCTCCGCCCCTCGGCCGGCTCGGCTCCGTCCCTCCTCGGGCTCGGCCTTTTCTTCCATCGTCTCGGCCCCGCCCCTTCACAGACTTGGCCCGTCCATCAGCCGGCGCGGCTCCTCCTTCGACCGCTCAGCCGAGCCCCTCGACCGGCTCCCGCCCCTGGGCCGCCTAGCCCCGCCCCTCGACCCTCAGCCCCGCCCTTCTGCCCGGGTCCGCGCAGCCGGAAGCGAAGGTGCGCTCGGCCGCTCGGCGCTCGCTCGCTCGGGTCTGGCCCCGCTGCCGGTGTCCGCCGCTCCGGGCGGCAGGCGAGATGGAAGAACCGCTGCGGGCCGCGGGCGCGGGCGTGTCCCTCCATAACTTCAGCGCGAGGCTGTGGGAGCAGCTCGTCCACTTCCACGTCATGCGCCTGACCGACTCGCTCTTCCTGTGGGTGGGCGCCACGCCGCACCTGCGCAACCTCGCCGTGGCCATGTGCAGCCGCTACGTGAGTGCGGGGCGCAGGCCGGGGAGGGCCCGGGCGGGGGCGGGATCGGCGGGATCGGCGGGGCCGGGGGGAGGTGGGGACAGGTCAGGATCGGCGGGGCCGGGGGGCGGGGGGGACCCGTCAGGGCCCCGAGGGTGCCGAGGGCCTCGGCGCGGCCCGGGCCCTGCCGGCATGCTGGGGTACCAGAAAACTGCTTTCTGATCCTTGGGGAGCCCGGGAGTTGATCCGCACCTGTACCACCCTCTGGGGAGACCGAGTCCCCCGGGCCTCCTCTCCTGGCACCCGCGCCGGTGGTGCCTTCAGCCACCCGCCTTTTGCGTCGTGGGGAGATTTATTTGCGTGCCAGCGTAAACCGTTTTCCCCCGAATTTGGAACTTAAACTTCAGGATGTGATAGGCATCTGACAACAAACTCAAAACCGAAACTGGCGTTTTCACCATCACTGCTGATGCCCCAGCCGTCCATCACTGTACGGGCAGCTCTGCCTCACAGGTTGCTTTGGACCTTCATTCTTCTTTCTCACATTCCTGTTGTCCAAAGTCGGTGCCAACCTAGGTACTTAAGTCAGTGGGACAGTGTGACCTTGGTGACTGCCCAGGCCAAACGCTTCTCCTCTTCTTGCTTCCCCTTTGCTGTCTGCATTAGTTCCCTAGGGTCTTTGTAACGAAGCGCCACAAACTGGATGGCATAAAACTGTGATTTATTGTCTCAGTTCTGGAGGGCCCAAGTCCAAAATGAACGCATTGGTTTTTGTTTTGGTGCTGGGGCCTCTGGACCCAGGGGTCTTGCACATGCCAGCCAAGCGCTCTATCCCTCAGCTACATGCCCTGCGCTTGGCTCATTCTGAAGTCGGATGGAGAAAGCTGGCCTTGTAGCTTTGGGTTCAAGTGGTCTCTTGCAGGCCTTGCAGGCCCTTTTAGATGCTGTTGTCTTAGTTGGTCTCCCACATCACATGGCTGCCTTCTCCCTATGTATCTGCCTCTGTGTCTTCTCTCGCAGGCACTTTTCCTCTGTCTTTCTCTCTCTTTTCTTAATTTTTATTTTTTGTAGTGCTGGGGATTGAATCCAAGGCCTTGTACATGCTAGGCAAGTGCCCCACTACTGAGCAATACCCCAACCAGGTTCTCTTTATAAGCACATGACTTATACTGCACAAAGATACTCTGGGATAATTTCATTTTCATTCACATCATAATTACATTTGCAAAGATTCTATTTACAAATAAATGCGTACTCACATATATTTCGGACTTCACATCTCTTTTTTTTTAGGGGATACAGTTTAGTCCATAGCATTGTCTCTGGCCATTTGTCCACAGAGCAGTGGAATGATAAAGATCAGTCGGATACATTCATCCCTCTACTGAAAGCCCATCTCAAGTGAACTCAGAGCGTGATCTAGAGACTTTCCAGGGACCCCGCAGAACCCGTTGTTTCATAGTGTTCCTTCCTGCCTGCTCACTCCTGCGGTGCTGGCTTCCTCTTTAGTGTTGCAAGGTGAGATCTGTATGTTTAATGAGGATTATGACTAGGGCCTCATACGCTACTCATTAAGTCCTTGGGGGAATGGCCAGTGTTTCTTTAGGGAGGACAAAGGTGTAGCCAGCTATAGGCAGTAAGGACTGAGGGGGGTCCCAGGGATGGTAGGAAGTCACAAAATGATCCTCAGTTATGCCCACAATGTCTCAAACAACTGAGGAAGAGACAGTATCTGAATTAGGACCCTTTGCCTTTCTGTCCAATCTTTTGCTGATTACCTTTAATGGTGAGTCCTGGCAGCACTGTCTTTGAGCAGGGGGTAATGTCACATCTTTTATTGGAGGAAGAGGTGCTGGGAGAATTAGGAAGGAGTGTAGAACCTCCTTCCCATTCTTCCCTTCTAATCTTGGGGCTTTAATATTTTAGTGTCCTGTAAAGATGACAGCCATCCCTTGGGGCCCAGGATCTCCCACTAGTATGAAGAAGCATCGCTCCTAGAACTCCTTTGTTGCAGCACAGGCTTGGGGAATAAGTAAATAAGCTCCTTGTTTGGACTGCTTTGGTGGTCTGACCACCTGGTCAACAGATGCTAGCAGGATGTATTTGCTCAGCTGGAAGGTCATAAGTAGGAACAGGAAAAGAGACCAGATCTTTTACCATATCTGTCAGAAGCCTATTTTCACTAGCTGGCCACGCTGGTGTCTGGATGTTTCCTCTGGGGGCAGAGGTTGTGACAGCTGGAGAGCAAGAGAAACAGGTGTATTTAGGGAAGAAAACCCAAGATTCCTGTGGCCTGGCAAACGACAGTCTATGGGCTGGTCCGATCTCCATTTGTAATGAGGTTTTACTGGAACAGGGTCATGTCTGTCTGTGAAAATAGGGCCTGTCGAAGTTTTTGTGCTTAGACTGCATGGTCGGGCAGCTACACTGGAGGCCTGTCTGGCCCATGTGTGAGTAATGCCATTGTGTTCTTGTCCTTAAATGTGCACGTCCATAATAAGACCGTGGATAACAGAAACTGTCCACAGCATGAAGCAGCTCTAGCTGACCAGCTAGCAGGGCATCAGGTGCCCAGAGAGGCTCCTACTCCAAAATGATGCTGAGTGATGCTGACTGTGACCAGCCTGAAGGTGGCAGCCTGGCAGTAGATCCCCCTCACCTATGGTGGGCAGTAAAAAGTGGTGCCCCACCTTATTGATGATGATTTGAGCATGTATCTGCTGGGAGAACAATGTCCTTCGCTATTAAGAATGATGGCAGAATTTTGTTTGGGGTTTGGAGATTAAGCTTTTGCCTCAAAAGCAAAATAGTCGGAGTTCAGATTCCAGGTCCCATGTAAAAATGCCTGGTGGAAATGATAGTGGGCTGCGCTTTCAACCCTTGAAGGCAGAGCCTGCCCCAAAGTGAAGCAATCAGGAGGTACAGCAATCCAGGACGACTCCCAAAGTTACCTTGGGCCTCCACAGGTACACACAGTGCCTCTTCTGCACCCACTAAATGTATACACCTGTATCTACACACGTAAAAAAATTTTTGGTGCAAAACAAGTTAACTGGTAAGGCAGATTTACATTCTTAGGGGCTTAATTGTGAATGCTGTTCCTTCTTAATATTGAACTTGGGGTCTGTAAACAGCAGATTCACTAATTTATGACCATACTTTTCTATGTTTCAACCAAAATATATGCAGGAAATGGATTTATTCATCTTCTGTGTTTTTTATTTACCTGAATAAATTTTGGAGGTCACCAGGGGTCCTTCGGATAAGGTGAAGTCTGTCCTCAGCCATGTCCAGTACTTGTTTGATCAGTTTATCTGTCTCCATCTGCACAGTAGGGAGTACCAAAACCCAGAACCTTTGTCCTTTGGCAGCCCTGGCCGCATGGCCAGGACTCCAAGGGCTCAGTACCAAGACTCTGGCTCCTAGACACCTGCTGATAGTAATTTTGGCCATGTCATGAGTTAGGTGAATGGAGTTTTTCTTTTCAAGCAAACATGTTTTTGTGTGTGCGATGGCGATGGTGGTACTGGGTGTTGAACCTGGGGCTTTGTGTATGCTGTGCATCGAGCACTATGCCATCTGAATCATGTGCCCAGCCTGTCTTTTTTCTTTTATTCTTTTTAAAAAGTAATTTCCTTTTAAACTAATCTTTTCTAATGGTAGGGAGATTATGTCCTAGGTAATTTGGAGTAAGATTGCTTCTAGATTCTAGAAGGGCCGCATTTATTTATCTTCACATCCTCTGTATTTCTTCTTTTACTTTATTGCTTCCTGGGGAAAATTAGACTGGTCAGTGAATGCATAAGGCCTAATTTTTGCTGTGTCCTTTCAAAGTCCTAGGATACTTACTGACCTTCAGGCATCCAGACAAGTCCTCGGGAGTAAAGCTTCGTTCTTCTAGGCTTCCGTGAGAGGGTTAAGCTTCTTGCTTCTCGGCTGAGGGACTTTCCTCTGTTTCTGTCTCTGTCTCTCTTTTTTTTTTTTTTTTAATTTTTATTTTTTTGCAGTGCTGGGCTTTCTTCTTGCTGTGGCCTGTTGCTGTGGCTGTAAGGGGTGTGCTTGCTTCTTCTTGGTTGGTTGGAATGTTGCCCTTCAATGCGGCTTGGAGTTTCTGAGGCCAAAATAAGCTCTGAATGGGTTACTCTTACCTGTCTTGCTGTGAGACACCACTCAGAGTCAAGCATTTTAGGGGGAGAAAGGGAGATTTATTCAGCTTATGGTTCCAGAAGGAAGATACAGTCTTTCATGGTGGAAAATTCATGACGGTTGGCAGAAGCTAGAGAAGGCTTAAGTTGCAGACATCAGGGAGGCTCAGCATTGCTCCACGCTCAACGGCAGACTCACTAAAGCCCACCCCCGTGACTACCTTCCTCCAGCAGTGCTATACCTTCTAAAGGCACCATGACTTTCCCAACATTCAAACACATGAGTCTCACATTTTAAATTATGGCAAGCTCTTTAAATGAAAATCAGTCCTAGAACTTATGAACAGCTCTGTTATTTCAGACTTCTGTTTGTCTCAACTCTTCTGATGTCTCGTATGACAGAAGGTCACTTGACTTGACAGTTGACAGGTAACAGCCCCTTGGGATATGTGTCTGTCTACTCAGATCATCAGAACTGTAGGGAGCCGCCTCATTGCACTCAGGTGGAGAACCCACTGTGTTCTTCATTTTTCTTTCAGGATTCCATTCCTGTGTGCACTTCCCTTTTTGGAGACACCTCTGACACGACCTCCACTGGCCTTGCCCAGCGCCTAGGTATGTACCTGGCAGTGGGCTCACCGTTCCATGTCCTGAGGCAAGTGACCTCAGTCACTTCTTTGTATTGGGAGCATCCGCCTCATGACTGCTGGCAGCATTGTCATGGGAGACATCTGCACATTCCCACAGGACTCCAGGGAACTCCCACATCCTTCTTGGTGCACCTTTGAGTGTGTGAGCAGATACACTTTCCTTCAGTGAGTGCACTGTCTCCTGGCGGGAGGCAGCCACACATACCCAGGTCTCTTGGAGTGTCTATGGAGCCTGGGCACAGTGCTGCCACTGTAGGAAAGACTGTGCCAGCCTCGGTGTGATGGCCAAAGCTTGGGAGTAAGTGTAGTGTTGAGTGGTGTTTAGCAGCGTGTGGATTTGAAGACCTCCTCCCTCCCCCTCCCCCAGGCCACACGTCATGTGGTTCTGGTAAGAACAGCATGTGTTCAGGCCACTCTGACTCAGTTTGCCGTGGCTGGGGCATCCCTTACTCTGGCTCAGTGTTTGTGTTTCCCACATTCCTCATCATTTCAGGGCCTGTAGTCACAGAGTCCCTGGGTTTCCTGAGCAGGGGGGTGTGGGAAAGAGCCCAGGCCCCAGTTTCAAGAAGTTCATATTGAGTTACATAGACTATTGTACAATACACACACACATCAGATTGACAAGTTCAAATGTCTCTCTGTTGTCCCGAGTGTGAGGCACATGAACAGATAGCACATTGCCTATGAGCAGCACCCACCAGTTTAGGGAGGTCCTTGGGGGCCATCATGCCGCTAGCCCTTCCAGACTTGCTACACTATCGGAACTTCAAGGGACTCTTGTAGGGAGAGGAGACCGCCTGCTGCAGGCCCCGCAAGGATCGATGGCTTCATGGCCCTTCCTCGCAGGCCTGTGGGTCCTGTCTTTGCTGTGCTTATTTATAGATCATTGTCTAAACCAGCCACTCCCAGATTTCCCTGCACCTAGGGAATGAGATGGGCAAGGCACATGGTTTTCAGTCATGACTGTCAATGTATCTTCTCTTTTTAGCCAGGAAGACCAACAAACAGGTGTTTGTCAGCTATAACCTTCAAAATACGGACACTAACTTCGCATTGCTTGTAGAAAACAGGATCAAGGAAGAAATGGATGCTTTTCCGGAAAAGTTCTAGCCGAGTGGCAGAAAATATTGTAATTTGTGTACAATGTACACTTAAATAAATGGATTTGATTTTGTCATTGGTTGTATTTGTATTTGTTCTTTGTTTTAAAGGGCTCATCTTTCGGGCTTTCCTTCTCCATGTGGCCTGGGAAACAGGAGGCAGCAAACACTTCCTGATTGCCTAGTGTTGGAGAAAAGTGGTGAAAGTAGAGCTGTGTTGAAGGGTGTGATCAGACACAGTTTACGTCAGTCCTGACTGCGTGTGTATGAAGGTTAGAATGAAGGTTGAGTCAAAGCAGGCATGGCTTTAGGTGCGAGTGGAAGTCCTGAGGTTTCTGGCTGAGAACTGATGTTCATCTGCCGTCTCTGTCCTTCCCTGGCCCCTTATTTGTGTCCTTGGAGCCTGCTGGCACTTCCTAGAGTTGTGATCTTGTTCTTCTCAGGTAGTAAATGGGAATAATTCCCCCTTCCTGCCTTCTTGCTCGACTCAGGATGCAGAAATGGAGTGCAGACTGGAAGCCCTGACAGCAAGGAGTTATTTTTTGTGGCTCCAGATGCTGCAGGTCCTTTTCCTGTTACCGTCTCTGCTTGCCTCTTGGCCATTTTAATCCTCCTTTTCCTGTCTACACTTGGACTCTAATTGTGGTCTCCTCCCATGGCTAGGGCCCAGGCTTTGACAAAGTGACCCCCACTGCCAGAGAACTTCCTCCTGCTTGGGGTCCCCCCTCTAGGTCCTCTTGTGACTGTGGGCATGAATTCCAAGGGGCATTTGAAGATGGTGACACAAGTCAGGAATAAAGTTGCCTCACTTATTCCCCAGGGGCCTGCCCCTGCCAACCTCGGAGACCTCAGCCAGTGTTTCTGCGCCGGGGAAGCCCAGTGCACAGCTCTCTAGAGAACAGCAAGTGACGCAAAAGCAGCTATGGAGAAAAGAGTTTGGTATAAATGCTTTATTAAAGAAATATTGTTTTCTTGTTAAAAAATACTACATTAGAGAGTTCGGGGTCATCAGTTTCCTCATAGAATCACAGTGGAAATAGTCATTCCTTGACCTCTCTGGGAGCCTTCAGGCCGTGGGTTAGCAGAACAGAGAGAAGAAAACTCCCCTCCCCCCACGCGCTAAATCCTCAGGTGGTCTGAGAATCGCACGAGATCAACATTCCTGTTCAATCCCATCTCAGCCTCTGCCTTTTAGGATCAGGACTCTTAAAGCAGGAAAAGGCCCCACCATCCCCCTCGGGGCGAGCGAAGACACAGCTGACAGAACCTTGAGAGTAGTGAGGCAGCAAGGTCTGGATCAACATGGAGGATTTTATTACTCGTCGCTAACGGTAGTGACACGCCCTTCGTTGGATTACCATCAGGTGAGGTAGGGAAGACATTCCAGAGGAAATCTGTTACTGGGGCAACATTTTTATTTCTGTACATTTACATACGAATTTTCCCCAAAGGTACAACAGATGCGACACCATGCAGACACGTAGCCGTGAACTCAACGTAAGCTTGTGCTATGAACAAGTACCGCCGGAAGGACCCCCTGTCGACGCGTACAGTAACACGGTCATACAGGAAAACCGCACGTGGTTTGGGCTGCAGAAAGGACAGAGGTAGGGAGCGTTCCTCACTAGACACAACACACCATACTGCTTCTCCAAAACACACACTACATTACAGTGAGGTGGTGTCCTTTCAAACGAGGAGCTGAAGTGTGAGTCTCCCCCAACTCATGTGCCACCTTGGGACTGGGTATGTGATGTTCATGAGATTCGCTGAATGGCACTTCCAGTTCGGGGACCTCTCGTTTGGCTGTGGGAAGCGATCCTGTTTGGGTGGGATACTTCCCTGATGAGGTCTGTTTTGCTTGCTTTCCATTTTGTGACCAAACCCACTTTCCAGCCTGTCCTCCAGTTGCAGGTGATTAATCGTCTGAGGGAAAAAAAAAATCCTTTTTCCTGTTTGTTGGGTGCTAATGATTATCTGATAATATTTAACTTCAGAAAGAGAGCAAAACGAACTATCCAACCCTGTCTCAGGTGTTTTACATTTGTGCATAACTTTTCTCAAAAAGGTGCGTGGATGGTGGAGAGGAGAATACCTACCTTCCAGTGTTCCCAAAGGGGGGGCAATAAAAGGGCACGTGCCTGAGCAGCATCCGCCCCCCATGAGGGGGCACGGGGCTGAGTTGCTTAGGAGCCTGGTGCCAAGGAGCTGGGCAGTGGTGTCCCAGGCCTAGTGCACTGTCTGACATGCTCAGGGTGCAGAGCTTCGCCACAGGCAAGTGTTCTGCTCTGGTTACTTTTCATAAAGGTGTTCCTAGCAACTTCAGGGGCCCGGAAGCTGAAATAGATCCCTGCCAGCTTGGCCGCCACATGCGGGTGCTGGAGGATCTGCTGGCAAAGATGCTTTTGCCCTGAGCCGTGTGCAGTTCTGTTTGCTTGCTGGTCCCCAGCCCTGGCCTCAGTGATGGCGTCTCTGCTAGTCAGGATAGGTTAGTTCTGCTTGCCGCGGCCATTGGTGCTGTCTGCACTGCCCCGTGTTTTTATTGTCACCTGAGGTGGAGATCAGAGATCTTAGGGAGAAGCTGGGATGTACTGTACCTCGATACCCTCTTCCTGTGACTTCAGCAGCACTCTGCAGCTTCCCTGTCTTTAAAAAGGTCTGGCTGACAGTGTGAGATGGGTCACATTGTGACACAGTTCGCGACCACGTGTATGTCTTGTTCTGTACTTAACAGAGTTTGCTGCCACGTGACTCAGTAGCAAGGACTCTATAAACTGTCAAAGATATTTCACAAGTTTGGCACTCGAAGGCTGCACAGATCTGAAGAAGGCCTTTGTCAGGTGACTGTGGATGACATGGTGGCAGGGAACGAAGGTGATTTGAGAGAGCAGTAAAGGTGAGGATGAGCTGGACTTGGAGCAGATATGAGGAGGGACCGGCAGACAATCTCCCTCTTAAGCCTTCAGTCCTTCAGCAACTCGGTCGGGACCCTAGAAGCTGAGGGAAGCGTGGGCAGCGGCAGGAAACGTATCTGATAACTGCCCTTCAGGGGTCTCGATCAAGGCAGCTGGCTCCAGCTGATGTGTGTACCAGATGTGGAGAAGTGCGTGCGGCAGCAAGAAACAAACGGCCACGGGGAGAGCTGGAAAAGGAGCAACAAGCCCTTCTGGCCCTCTGAATTCTAGCAGCTGTCACTCGGAAGTTACCGAATTGCCCACACAGGCCCAAGACTGATTTCCCTGGGAGAACACAGTCCACGGCAAACGTACGCATGGCGAGGGGCGAGGTGGAGGGTTCGGAAGCCGCGGCGTCCAGAGAGGCTGTGCCTGGGCTGCAGCCCGGCCCAGAGGCTGTTTCTTAGCAGCCCTGGTGTCCTGCCGTTAGGGCGAGGTGAGGGACATGTGAGCATGGGGGGGGGTGGGCACAGGACGGGAGTGGAGCTTTGGTGAGTTATTGCTTTCTCTCACTTCTTGCTGCCTTCAAGGGGCTGGTGGCCGCTGGGACTCACCTGCCCTGGGCCCCCTGTGCTGAGTGACAGGTAGGAAGCTCTTGAGGAAGACATGAGGCAGACCCCCTTGAGTTACGGAGGGCTGTGGTGCGATGCTGGCGCTCCGCAGGTGTGTGCCCAGGATGTGTGTGACGGCCACGTGGGGGAGCCCGGCTCCCTCCTGGGATTTGCCTTAGTTTTCTTTTCCAGTGATTTTTGCTGCTGTGTGTAGTTTAGAAAGTAGCCACATTTTCAAGTCATGCTAGCAACAAAGCTGGCGGTAGAAGAGGGGATTTCTCTGCCGGAGCTCAGTCCGGGAAGGAGTTTTAGTAGAAATTAGCATGTTTCAGATTCAACACAGTTGCTGCTTGTGGACTTCATTAAGCAAACCTGGTGCTGGGAAATGGGCGATGTCTGATCGTTGAGGATTTCTGGTGAAGTATAGAAGTTTCCCCACAGAAACTTCCAGCATCAAGTACAAAAGGATGATCCTGAAGTAAAGAAAGACTAAGCTGGCTCTGATGATGATATTCAAGAGCTGATTTCCCCAACACGTGGGATGGAAGCTCTTACCTTACAAACTGAGGGGAAAAAAACCCTAAATATACACAGACTCTAGGAAAAAAAAAAGACCCAATTCACGTACACTTTGCTGTAAAACAGTCTGACGAATGCTCCGCTTGAGAGACATGTCTGTTGATGGGCAGGAAGCCTGGCAGCGGGGAGAGGTCCTGACCTGCCCAGCTCCTTGGGTGGAGAGCGAAGAGCCGTGTGGCCTCTAGGGAGGAGAGTGGCCACTGCGTTGGTCACTCACAGGGACGTTCTCAGAGTCACTGTGCTTCCTTGTGAGGAGCAGGTTCCCCTTCATGATCAGTGAGAGGAAAGGAATAAAGTGCTTCTCATAAAAATGACCGAAATAAATATAAACATTTCATGGCAGAAAAGAAAGTCCTTGACGGGTTATTTCCACAGCGTCCGATTCCTCAGATCTGTGGCTTGGACGCGTGGAAAGACAGCATTTCTCCGCACCGACCGAGAGTCCGTGACTGGGTGGTATCGGCAGCAGCGGTGGATTTTCCTCCCCAGACCACATGTCTGCTTCCTGCTCTGTAAACCTGTGCAGACGGCCCGGCCCTCCGGCCCGAGGACTGACGGGACGGCGGTGGGGCCCAGCACGCTACATGGACTTCATGCCATTGGCGGTGGCTCCCTCGGGCAGCCCGTCGCCCACCGCAGCCACGTCGTGCAAGCCCGAGTAGTCCTTGAGCTGCTCCGTGTTGGTGAGCAGCAGCGGCTGCTCCCCCTTTTTGTGCGGCAGCAGCGGCTGCCGCGTGTAGTGCTCCCCGTTGGCGATGTTCTCGGGTAGGTTCTGGTCCCTGCTCTCAGGCAGTAGGAGGATGCAGATGATGCAGATGAGTGTGCAGCAGGCAAAGATGATGTGGTGCAGGAAGTAGCCTTTCTGGTTGTGCAGCTCAATGATGGGCGCTGTCAGCATGCCGAAGCCTGCGCTGGCCAGCACCAGCCCCAGCCCGCCACACCTGCAGGGACAGGGAGAGCACGGGTTAGCCTCCTGCCTGGTAACAGAGGGGCAGCACTTTTCTCAAGGAAAGAGCATGGTGGGTCTGCATGTATCACACAGGCTTAATCCTCAAATTCCTATGTTGGTACAATTCAGAGGTGGGCCTTTGGGAAATATTTCATATTAAATGTTACAGTTGGGTGGGGCTCTTATAATGATATTAGTGGCTTTATAAGAAGAGATCAAAGCTAGCATGCTTACTCTGTCTTGCCGCGTGACGCCCTGCGTTACTTTGGTATTCTGCAAAGTCCCCATTAAGAAGGTCTTCACTGGGTCCAGTCCCCCCACCTTGGACCACTCGGCTTCCAGATCCAAAAATAATTGTCACTCTTTATAAACTGTAGGGATTTTGGTACTCAGGTACTACAATAGGAAAGGGACTAAAGCACTGATAAAGTCCTGCTTCTGCATCGGGCCCCATTCTGCTTGGTACCATCCAGTACGTTCCACAGGCAGTATATCCCAAACCACCTTCACCTTGGTCCTGTTTGTGGAGTATTTCAACTTTGAGCTCAGAAAAGGTCAAACACAGCACAAGACATTTTTCTCTACTCATCTGTCAGGCAAAGGATTTCAGGGGATATTCTTAAAGTATTAAAGTGCTGCAAATACTCTGAATTGCAAATGTGCAGTATTTTAAGAAGCCCCCTATGGCAACCTCTTTACTTTGACAGAATGACATAGTCCCAGTCTAAAGGGTTCTGGAGTTTCCAAGAAAGTACTACAGCATTGGGGTGGGACCATGATGCCTAGTGCTGGGCCAGTGATACAACTGCATGGCTCCTAGTTCCCAGGTCCAGGGGATAGGCAGAGGTGGGAGTGGAGTTGCCTGCCCCGCTTCTAGAGCAGTGAGCAGAACACACAGTGTTCTCCAGTTAGCTTAAGGAAGAATTTTCTAAAGACTTGTGTACTACCATTGAGTGAAGAAGGACCTTTGCTTTAACATGGGAGTTGGAGAAGGGGAGGTCCCTGCCACAGGCGGTAGGTAGCTCTTGATTAATTTATGGTTCTCTTGGCTGGCACTGTAGATGGCTCCTGATTCAAAAATGACCACCCTCTAGACGCACAAGACACAAGCTCAGCTCTTTGTCTAACAGTAAATTCAACAATGAATTAAAATGCTTAGGTGTAAATGCAAGACTTGTATCCTGAAAACCACAGAGCGTTATTAGTGGAAATTTAAAGTGAAGAATAAATGCAGAGATACTTTATGTTCATGGACTAGAAGACTCCACATTGTAAAAATGGCAGTTCTTCTCAAACTAAATTATGGACTCAACCCCTTCCAAAATCTTAGTTGAAAATGGTCTGATCCTAAAATTTATATGGAAATGCAAAGGACCCAGATTAGCAAAAAGAAATTTTGAAAAAACAAATGGAAGAATCACCTTCCCAATACCAAAATTATGTTAATTAAGGCTGTAGTGGTGTAGCAAGAGGCAGACTCAGAGTGGAAACGAGTTAAACTAGGTAAACTTGGGGCCAATTGATTTTTGAAGGAGGTGGGCACACGCAGTGAGGCAAAGGGCAGTTTCTGCAGCAAGCATTGCTGGCACAGTAGGATATTTCATATGCAGCATCATGAAGCTGGACCTCTACCTCTCATAAAAAAAAAAACTGAACTGACTTCTAGAAAAAAAATACCAGGGCAGATCTTGTGACCTGGTGTCAGGCAAGTTTCTTACACATGGCACCAGAAACAGGATCCACAGGAGTTGACCAACTTCTTTTCCTGCCTGGTTTTCCATTAGTGATTCCTTGGAGTCCATAACATTACTGACAATTTTGGAAGAAATCTCCAATGAGATTGTGGGGTCCTTCACATTCCTACTTTTCATTTCCCAGGCATTCCCTGCCCCTCTCTGAGTAGTCGCTAGAGGGCAGCAGAAGCTCACATGCACACATTGGCAGACAAAAGAGATGGGAGCAGTTTTGGCTCCTGTGTCTTAGGAACATGAACATTTAATGTCCTCTGGATAGCTTTATTTTTCTAGTAATAACCTCTGAACAAGGCTGATATACAGGCAGACTTACCAGAAGCAGCAAGTGTAAATGAAGAACTTTGGAATCTTTAGATTGTTAAAATTGCTATTTTGTATTTAGAATAAGAAACCTCGTGTGTGTGTGTGTGTGTGTGTGTGTGTGTGTGTGTGTGTGTGTGTGATATCCGGGATCATCCTGGATCACTCTACCTTGTTACTTTGCTCTGGAGTTTCCCAGACTTTGCCTTCCAGGACTGGAATCACAGGCCACCACTATTTCTGCCCAGAAATAGTGGAATATGTGGAATCTGGATTAATGAACTCATGTCTTTTCACCTGCTTGTGAAGCAAAGGCTTTAACCCCTGCACCATGTCCCTAATCCCAAAACTACCATTTTTTACTTCCTCTTTTATTTCCTACTACATTTCTGTGAAGTCAAGAATGCGCATGACATCGCGTGGAGCCTGTGTGTTCTTTTGCACACTTGAATCATTATGCGAGTACTGTGTGACTAGATGCTTTGCTGTATTTAAACATTAGTGACAAGTCACATGTCCAGTAGATGGAGTTTTGGGGCCTGAGGGCTGTGTACCTGTCCCACACATGCTGGCCACTGCTACCCTCAGAGATGGTTCTTTCAAAACAAATACTGTCCGTCTACAGTAGGTTGAACCTTCCCCTTTGGAAGCCACATTGTGGGAGGCAAACTTCCCAGTTTCTTGACCTGTCTTCACCAGCACACAGCAAAGCAGTGTAATGAATTTCATATAAGGCAAAGATACCAGCTGGCCAAGGACCTATGAGCATCCTACAGAGCTGTAGGCCAGAATTTTGGCTCTCGGCCACTTTCTCAGCCTGTGGTTTGCCCTCATCCTGCCTGTTCCTCAGGCTGAGTTGGCACTTCTCTGGGCAGTATTAGTTATCACATATTATTTCCTTTCCCCGGGAGCTGGTGATGGAATCCAGGGCCTTGAATATGCCGGGCATGTGCTCTGTCACTGAACCATAGCCTTACCCTGTTACATTTCATTTTTATTTTAAAGGTCACATTTTTTCAAGAAAGTTAAAGGCATCTGAGGGGTCACAGCGAATAGTCATCCCTGCCCTTGGTGCCTCTTGAGGCCACAGTAGAACAACACAGACAAGAAGACCCTTCGTGGATTGAGGGGTGGGCTAGTGCATGGGTGGTGGGCGTACTGTCCAGGGTCCTGTGAGGGACTGGACAGCTGGTGAAGCCATTGTGTCATGATCATTCGCCTGCCTCTTGTACTGTGCTGTTTGTGTGGTTGCAGGAAGCTGCTGCACACTGCGAGAGCTGCCTGCAGCTTGCAGATCAACAGTGAGGAAAAAGATGGCTCTCTACAGAAAGCCACCAGCTCCTGTTAGGCTAGCCCAGGCCGCCCAGGCCACTGCTGCCCAAGTTAAGGAAGGAGATGAGTGGTCAGCTACAGGTCCTTGCTCGGCCCCTCAGCACTCACAGGGCCCGAGCGCCTGGGTCATGAACCTTGGACGCAGCTGAGGTCCAGTGTTCCCTGTGACAGGATCTGGACAGACTGATGAGACAGGTTTAGTTCATTCTACTGGGTCCATCTACAGCAGGACAGTACATTGCCATATGTGTTTGTGCAGAACACTTTCATACTTGTATTTGTGCCTGGCTGACTGCTCCTGAACCTTCGTCTTTGTTGTAGTTTTTGCTGCAGAAGGTTCTATTTAATGCACTGTTGTGGAAAAAGCAGTATCTTCACAAAGAAGGCAGAAGTCCTACATCCCACCTTCACTTCACAAAGAAGGTAGAAGTCCTACATCCCACCCTCACTTATTTGGGCTTGTCTGCGTGAAGTGGGGGGTGCAGGAAGCTCCTGTCCAGCCTAGGGTTCCGGTAGGAACACTTCCTGAGTGTATTGCAAGGAAGGGCTGCGCATGGCCACAGGCGGGCGCGCTCGATGTGTGCTCAGGCTGGCTCGGGGGCGTCGTCCAGTCAGACGTCGGTCCAGGCTGTCATCTCGGGGAGCTCAGGTGCCCAGCGTATGCGCTCCACACATAATTTTCCAGGTTTATATCAGGGAAGAAAAGTATCCCACATTTTCTTCAGCTAGCTTCTAAGCAAGATCTAACAATTGAGCAAGAAGACTACCAACTGCTAGAGGTAAGTGTGTCTCCCTCAGAGACAACACAATCATGGCAAAGGCTCTTGGGGGTAAATCAGAAATGCCAAAGGTCTAAGGAAGACTTGTATCCTATTGAAAAAACTGTCTTTGCTGGACTCTTTTTTATTTACAAGAAGGACGTCAATGAAGTGAAGACAGTAAGTTGCATGTGCCTAAGGTAGTTCCCAACTGCAGACCAGACCAGCTTCTGGTCCTTGTCCTGGCCCCAGCTTACATAGAAGGGAGAGAACTAGAGGGACTACTTGGCACCTAAGTGCTTTATTTCCCTAAAGATTTAATACCTAGATATTTCCTTACAGGAACCAATAGCCAGCAGAATTGGTTTGCATTGTAAAAGTCCAAGAGAATGAATCAAAATGAGGTCATGGGAAAATTCTCTTGTCAGCACAACTTGTGCAACGTTAGCACGGAAGCAAGCCCACAAACCTGTCTGCCTGTTCCCTGCTCGGAGCGCCCTACCAACACCAGAGGGCTTGAAATAATTAGTCTCTCTACGTCCCGTTGGAACTGAACGGCCTCTGCTTGTTCTGAAGGGTGTCATGCTGACTTCCGGCTTTCAGTGCACAGCTGAGAAACTGCCTGAACTCAAGCTTTCAAAACTCATGTGCATTAGAAATGCTAATGACATTCTAGAAACGCGCTCAGCCCGATAAAAACTGAGATAAGCTCTTTAATAAGTAACAAATGGCAAGGGCAGGTTGAGTCTCTATTTCAAAATGCTGGGACCAGAAATGTTTTGGATCTTTTGATTTCGGAATACCTGCATATTCATAATGAGGTATCTTGGGAAAGGGACCCACATCTAAACATGGATTCATTTATGTCTCATGCACACCTCTCCTAGCCTTCAGGTAAATTCATATACTGATTGGAGTAAGTCCAATGAAACAGGTCCATGGTGTATAGAATTTTCCACAGTGGCGCCACATTAGAACAAAGAAATGGAGACTAAAGATTTTCATATTAAGAAAGCTCAACTTGAATTAGGAAGCAGATGTTGTAGCTAAGTGATGATGTTCTTTTAAATAATGCAAATTTCATTATACTAAAATTGTAAAAAGCATTTGACGGGAAAGCATGAAGGAACGACAAAGTCCACAAGGGTTTGGCTTATTTCTTTCTTGGCCTGGCCTAATGGATGGTACCTATCAATTTGGCACTTGAGTTTTTCCTTAACTAAATCAATGATCTACCTTTGGATTAATGACTTTAGTCTCTTGGTCCAATCTACTTTCTTTCTTTTTTTAAGTTTTTGTTGTGTGTAGCTGAGGATGATCTTGACCTTCTGAAATCCCTGCCTTCCACCTCCAAGTGCTAGGATTAAGGCATCTAACCATCACATCCTATTTAAGGGGTGCTAGGGATTGAACTCCAGGCACTGTGCACTCTAGGTAAGTATTCTACCATTGAGTCACATTTCTGGTAGGGATAATTTTTTGCTTTATCATTGTGACAGCTCTGGGAAGAAAATTTCCTGTGGTATTTTCCCATCACCCACCTTATCACCGTGGGGGTGATCTCTGCACAGAAGAACACGCTGAGGCTTCCCACTGCATGGGATGCAAACATGCCCACGATGGAAAAGGCGATGGAGAACTTGTCCTTGACGCTGTCACTCATCCCTGGAGAATTGAAAGAAGGTGACAGTGAGTGATGTGGGGGAGAAAGGCAGAAGGAGAAGGCAAGCCAGGAGCGAGCTGGAGCAGGGCATCCCGGGAGCCTCCCTCCTCCCCACTGTCCCATTTGCATTGCAGCAGGGCGTGCAGCGACTCGGGGTGGGGAGCACCTTCAGGCTCCGGAGCCCCCTTGGCAGGAAACCTTGGGTCCTGCAGGTGCATCAAGCATGCCGAGCTCCCGGGGGCTGAGCTTCCTGTCAGGAGTTGTGCCTGGCAGAGAGCAGGCTCGCATTCCACTGTGCCACAGCAGCATTCCTCATGCCCTGGACTCCAGACTTAGCCTCAGAATTGACCCACTCGATCCAGGGGCGGGGCAATCATCATTGATTTAAAGGAACAAAACACAACCCAGTGCCTGACCCCAGTGCCGGCACCAGGCAGCGATGTGCACAGTGCTTTGGATGTGGTTGGCTGCATGCCCTGGGCCAGCTAAGTCCCTCAGGGCTGCAGGGAGGGAGGTGTTCACAGGGATGCTGTCAGCATGGGCTTGGTTGTGCCAGGAGGGGCAACAGCACAGGGCACAGGACAGCGGCTCTGCTCGTCCTCCAGCGGGAGAGCAGCAAGTGTGCGTGGGTCGTGAGGGAACAGAGACTTGCTCTCTGATCCTGCCCACTGCGTGAAAGACGCACAGTCCTGGTACTGGGCCAGAGGCCTGTGCTGGTCTGGGATGAGGGGACTGGGGACCAGGAGAGCATGCATGCCAAGCCGCACAACACCAGGGAAACACAGTTGCTTTCTTTAGCGCAAGACGGGGATAGAGAATTCAAATGTATGCTTATAGTGTCCAACCTACGGCCAACTTCAGCTGCAATTCTTGGAGGGCGAAGGAAGGAAGAAAGAGAGGAAAGGAAATGAGTTGGTGAGTCTTTGTGGAAACCCATACGTAGATGCAATAAAGGACCAGGAATCACTGGCATGTGTTTGGGACTCACCTGAGTCTGGATGCTGGCTGTACTTCCCGATCACTGGACCCACGGAAATGGGTGCGCCCACACGCACGAAGGTATTGTGAGTGGGAAGAGAGGGAGAAAGCATGTTAGGCATGGGATGGATACTCTGTGTTCCCACAGACGTGTTTCTAAGCGAACTCCCTTCTGCGTCTGAGTTGGGCACCCGCTGCAAGGAAAGGCAGTGAAATCCACACTGGACTAAACAAAGACCTTTTTGTTAGGGAGAGAGGGCCAAGGCCCTATTGGCCTGAGTCTGGGAGACAATGCAGCCCTGCAGAAGAGATCCAAGCAGACCTAGAGGGACTCTCCTTGCATAGGAAGTAATTCAAGAAAGACAGCTGCTCTGTGACAAGGGGTGCAAGGGCACTGTGGGCAGGTCTGTCAGGCCACCTCTTTGCTGTCCCAGACCCTCCTTACGGTCACCTGTCCTTCGCCTTGAGTCCTCTCTCTTGATATTCAAAGAGGACAGTATGACACTCTGGATGCTAGACGCCCCGCCACACCTCTCAACTACATCAGCTGGACAGAGGCTTCCTGGAAGGACGGGCAGGATGGTTGATGTCCTTGAAGGGACATGGGGTCAGGGAGACTGATGCCGCTTGCCCATCTCCTTTCTTGCCAAGTAGGCCGGGCGCCAAGAAAGGAAAAGCATGCATGAAAACAGACCCAGGTTAGAATTCCCTGGCTGTGGAACTTGGCTGTTTTGTAAGTTGGCTGCACTAAGATTGCTGTAGTGTGTGGCGCCGAGGACAGGAGCTGAGCCTCGTCTGCAGTCAGTTCTAGCTCCACATCTTTGCTTCTTAGCAGTGTCATAAGCTCATCCTGTGGGGTACAGCTAGCTGGCCCTGCTAGTCTGTGCTTGGGCAGGTTGGGAGGACCCTGAGGGGATTTTCTGCATATGGGAGAGGGCATGTATTCATACCGAACTTGGTGAGGGAAGAGGGGAGACGCACTCTGTAGCTTTGAGTTAAAATTGTCACATTTACTATTTGTAAATTTAGACACATCTGGAAAAGCTGTGCTCCATGCAAGGGTGTCAAAACAGTTTTATTATATTAGCCTTGTAATATTACACAAAGAAATGAGTCCTTCGTCCTTCATCATGTGATAAACACACAAAACAATCTGCTCATTAGTGCAATTATGTCCGTGGGGACTCTGAAGGCCTAGCATGTGGGGAACTCAGGGATCTGGGGCCACCTTCTGGGTACAGGAGGAGGAGTGGAAGCCCAGTGCTCTCAGGGTAGAGACCAAGGACCCTCTAATTACAGCTCCGTCCTTCCTGCAGCAGTTGCCTCCAGCTTCTCATTTTGGAATGACCACTCTGGTTCCTGAAAACCTTTAGCAAGTCTTAGTCAACCTTTCGGCTATGATTTATAGCCATGCGCTGAAGGTCTGCATGGCAGTTCTGGGGCATGACAGATCTTTAGAGCGGAGCCTCGGGGGAGGAAATTAGGTCGTTTAGGTGTGTGCCCCAGAGGGAACATGAGCGCCCAGGCCCCTGTCTCTTACTTCCCAGCTGCCATCTGTGAGCGGCTCCTCTGCCATGACTTGCTATGCGCCCCAAATCAAATGGGCCAATAATCCATGGGCTGAAACCTCTACAACCATGAGCCAAAGCAAACCTTTCCTGTCTTTAGGTTGACGACCTTGGATATGTTGTTATAGTGACAGAAAGCTGACACCCTTTCTTAGCAATGGCCGTCTCCCGGCTCCCATTCCCCAGCAGCCTTCCTCTGTCCGTCGTCCAGTCTACTCACGGTTGAGGAGCCCCAGCTGCAGAAGCGAGGCCAGGGCAGTGAGGATCATGAAGAGCAGCAGGCCTCCCCTGCGCCCGAGGAACCTGACCACCACACACATGGCCAGACAGGAGGCCAGCGCGATGCTGGCCATGGTGTAGTAGTCGGCGTAGAAGTTCTCCAGGAGCGGCACCTTCACCTCGTGGCCCATCATGCTCCTTGCAAAACAGTGGTGGATCCCGAATCCCGTCAACCTGCAGAAGACAGACACTGAGGGGTGCTGGGCAGCCTCCGGGCCGGCCAGGAGACGGAGCTCTCGCGAGAGCCCAGGGGACAGGTAGCTCATTGAGTTTCACGTCAGCATGAGAACTATGGTCATGCTCATTTGCTGAGGAGCACGCAAGTGCAGAGCAGATCTGGCTGGTCAGTGACCACCCCGAGTCACACTGCCCGTCTAGGTCTGTCCTCCTGTTTGGGCACTCAGGGGCCTAGAAGCTTGGGACCCATCCAGAGAACTACCTATTTACACATGCAATCTTCCTCTGTCCGTCGCAATCATCACGCAATCATGGCAGAGAAATCTCTCCTGGTCTTCAGGTACCTTGTCACTATTCTGATTATTTCTGCTTCCCTCCCGGTCCCTGGGTCTGTCTCCTATTTCCCAACATGAGAATACAGAACTCCTGGGAAAGGCACATCCCCATGTTCCCTAGAAAACAGGAATGAGAACGTGGTGAACCACTCCCAGGAGGCTGGTGACGCCTGTGCGTGTCCAGGCCCTTCGGCATGTGGCTGCATATGAAGCACCTGGGTTGTCCCGAGAGCCAATTCATTATGTTTGTTTTGTTCACACTGGAATTCAAAATTCTCCCCACTCCCTTTTGACTGTCCCAGGAGGAAAATCTGGGTGCTTTTTGTTTGAACTGAAGATACACCAAATCAGCTGTAACAGGTCCCTGGCCCCTGCAGAGGCAAGTTACTTGTTCTGTGCCAAGTGATTGTGCAGAGGTCGCCCCATGGGATCACAGGGGAGCCTCTGCCACTGACTGCAGCCGTTCTCTGTAGCGCAGGGGGCCTCTGGGCAGGCCGCTGGCCTAGATGCATAGTCAGCCGCGTGCAGGGAGTCTGGAGTAGGATCTGACAAAGACCCCATCTAGATCAACTTCCTCTCTCCAGATGCTGGAAACTTGGGACTTCTTCCCGACAAGCATTGCCCACTTTGCAGCAGCCCAGGGAAGGTGACAGAGAGAGGGAGCATACTCTTTGGAGCAATGCGGGTATGCATGACTTTGCAGGGAGTTCTAGCACTATGCAGAGCACAGGGCAAGGACAGCTGGCCTCAGGACATACCAGTGCCAGCTCCCCGAGGCATTCTGGTGGGGTGGGAATCTTTGGGCCCAGTCCACACTTCTGGGGGTCTCTTTCACAGACAACCAGATTGAGAGAGGTGGCACAGGACAGGCTGGGATTTGGAACAAGGGCGGGGAAGTTGGCCAGACATGTTTCCCACGACTCACGAGTTCACACACAGGACCACGATGTTCTTCCACAGGTTCCGGGTCCCCACCACCTTCACGATGCATACCTTCTTGGGCCTGCGGGAAAGCTCCTTCTCCAGCTCTGTAAGAGACAGCTCCATGAGCCTGGGCAGACCAGAAGTTTCCAGACACAGCTACCCCGCAACCCTGGCATCCAGGACCAGGCAAAGGGAGGAAACCTTCTGCCTGTCAGCCAGGGAAGAGGGTCCAGACTTTCAGGCTAGAATGTGCTCAAGACTGACCCCTCAGCTTCCCACCAGGACGGACGGAAGCAAAGCTCGCTGTACGTTTCCTACCCCAAGCCCTGCTCACAGAGCAGGAGGGGCGCACAGCTCTTATCGTTTTGCCTAAGCACTTATCACTCCATGATAGGATACTGGGTTACTGAGGCCTGATTAGGTCCTTCACAGACAAAGTGAAGAGTGGGTCCTTTTCTTTAAAACTTGCATCCACTTCTGTCATCCATTTCTCAGAGACCTGAAGAGCCACAGGCCCATGTGTGCCTGGATAGAGAAATGTTCTACAGATGCAGCTCTGCTTGCTTATCCACTGTCCTGAGATGATATAAATCTTGGGAAGACAAATAAAAACATATACCTATGTATGCGCAGTGCGCGCACGTGTGTGTGTGTGTGTGTGTGTGTGTGTGTGTGTGTGTATCTATTTGTGTATTTAGTAGAAAATCTTCGGGGCTGAAGCATTGCTCAGTGGTGCAACCTGGGCTTAGGATGCACGAGGCTCTGGGATCCATCCCTAGTAATGAGAAAGCAAAGCATTACAGTGTTCCATCCCTGAGCAAGACAATGTTGGTTCAAAGGGATATGACCCACTGTATTGTTAAGAGAACAAGACCGCTGTGGGCCCATGCCAGCTCTGAAAACGTAATGGCATTGCAGTATCACCTGATACTGGCTGGGAATTCCTGGTGTCCCGGGGCCGATCTGACAGGGCAGATCAAGAGGTAGAAAGGCCTTGGGCTGTGGGAACTGTGGCCACTAGCCTATGAGCAGGGCCCACTCATCTGGGCCCTTCTGCTGTCTAGCCGCATGCCCACAGAGAGCAATACCCAACTCAGTAGCCAAAACAAAAAGGACACTCCCAGGTTTGGTGAGGGCCAGTGCCCTTCAAGACTGTGGAAGTCATGAACTCGAGGAATGTCCTGGGCAGAGAAGACAGGGCAAGGGGATGGCCAGTTGCAACCATGGACAGGAGAGGTCAGTGAAGGAAAGCCGGATGACACCCAGGACAGGCTGGCATTTGATTAGCAAGGCGCGCCCAGTGTCTTGGTTTTGACAAATATGCTGCGATAATATCAAATGTCAGCAAAGATGGAGAAACTGAGTCAGTGACATGCACATTCCCTGTACTATCTCAGCAACTGTAGGTATGAAACTGTTCCAAAATAAAACAAATATTTAAAAAAGTCTCTGTGGGACTGGAGGTGGAGGGGGCCTTTAGGAACCAGAGGTACTCTTGGTCCTGAGTTCTGCGGCCTTGGATTTGACCAACCACAGATCAGAACTATTTGCAGCCAATTGTGTCTACACTGAATATGAACAACTTTCTTGTCATCCGTCTCTAGACAATTCAGAGTGGCCACTATTTTCACAGTGTGGACACAGCGTGGCTGTGTGGATTCGTGTGAGTGCTACGCCATCCCAAAGGACTGGAGCCCCTGTGGATTCTAGTATCCAGGGGGTCCTGAACTAGTCCCCTGCAGGTGTGGGGGGAGGACCGTGGTTGCTTTCTGCCCTCTTGGAGGCTACAGTGCTCTTGTAGACCCTTGCAAAGGTGGGTTCCAGCCACACCCACTCAGATTCCAATTCTCGTTTTATGTCCCTCATCACATGCCACATTCGTTAAGGTCTGAAGGAAAAGCAAACTGCTTAAGAGTAGGGGGCCGGGACATTTCCATGTGCCCAGGCTGGTCTCAAACTTCTAGCTTACCTCATCTCCCTGCCTCAACCTCCTGAATACTTGGGGTTACAGGTGTGTGTCACTAGCACACCTGGCTCATTATTGTCACAGAAGGGACACAGAAATATTTCCTCTGACCGAGAGAGAATATGTCTCCTGAATTTCCAGAATATACTTCCTTCTGATATTTAAGTACAAGGTGAGGTTTTTGCGTAAGTTGGTATGGCTGACATTCTTCCTGTCTGTCTACAGAGTCTTTGGACTCCTGAAATCTCCTGACTAGTATGCCGCATCATGTAACAGTCATGATGTTTACAAGATGTTGTCTTTCTTTTGGTGTATGAATGTGCGCGTGACAGGGCAGGAGTTTGTGTGTCACGGTGCAAGTGAAGGTAAAGGCCAACTTTGGGTTGTTGTTCTTGGCCTGTCCACCTTGCTTGAGATTCAGTCTAAGCCGGGCTGACAGGCCTGTAAATCTTGAGAGACGTTCAGGTCTTTCCTTCCCATTTCCCATTGAATACAGGGGTTACAGAAGCTTCTGTTCCTTGAGTTTATGTGGGATCCGGAGAGCCAAAGGTCCGTCCTCATGCTTGCACGGCAAGTACTCTACCTTCGGAACCGTCGCCTCCTGGCCCCAGAAAGCTTCCTGCTCTATAAATACTGAGGGGACCATAGCTGTGCGTGTGGTCTGCTGGAGACAGAAAATTGTCACATGGTGCAGGACTATCTTTTTTAAAAGAGCTTGGAAACATTGTGACTAGCAGGATACAATCCAACAATCTAGGTATCCACTGGTAAAAAAATCTGATTAAAAAAATCAGTTATACAGCATACTTCAGCAGACTTGCAAGAGAAGGGCTGCCACCCTTCTAGCAATTCCGTCATATACCGTGTGGCCTGTACCCTGGTTCCTGATGTCGGGAGAGCTGCTTCATGGTAAGTTATTTGGTCTCTCTGAAGCAATGTCTGCTACTGAAATGATGGATCCTAAGACAGACGCTGGCATGAATGGAAACCAAGTTAATCGAAAGGTTCTCATTTTGAACAAGCTCTCAAGGATGCACCATTAAAATTAAAGACCTCACCTTGCCTGAATTGATAAGAATAATGGATATCTGGTTTTTTTTTTCAGTTTGATGACATGGTTTGAAGGTCATTCCTTGGCATGGACAGTTTTTACATGCCTTTACATTCATAATCCAGCTTTATAGAGATCCTGCCATGAAAGTTTTTGCTCTGGGAATTTTGAAGATCTGTGACAGTGCAAGGGAAAAAGTGAATATAGCTGCTGCTTTGGAAAAGGGAGACCTTTAGTTGATGACATATGGATTTAAAATAGCCAACAGTGTGACAAATCTTGGAGTTAAAGTCATGCTAAAAGATGTGGAAGACAAAATGCAAAGAAGAGTCGAGTCCTCGAAGTCATCAAGAGAAGAGAGAGATCCTGAAGTTGAATGAGGACACCAGCAGTGCTCAGCAGTATTCATCAAAGTGAAGTTCACTTGCGTGTTACTGACAGTGATTATAGCCTTTACCAAGAAAGAGACTAGTGATGTTGCAGAAACTCAAAAATTGATGATTCAAGAAGTAGACCTGGGGGCTGGAGAGGTGGCTCAGGGGTTAAGCCTCTGCCTTGCAGGTGGAAGGTCCTGAGTTCGGATCCTAGACCCCATGTATAGATGCCAGGCGGAAGCGGGGGCGGCCTGCGTTTCTGGTCCTGGTAGGGCGGAGCTTGTGAATCCCAGGGCAGAGTAAACAAGGAGGTGGAGGCGGCCATGGTGGTTCCCGAATTAGTCTGTGGTTCTACATACACACACATACACACATACATACACACTTGCACACACATACACTCACAATTGAATAAATAATAAATAATAAAAAAATTAAAAAAAAAGAAGTAGACTTTCTACCATTCATAATTCATTGCATCCTGGCATCCTCACTCAGAAGGACATTACAAAAGGAGACAATTCAATTATGATGGGCTTTGAGTCCCTTGTTAATCAGAGACTACTTCTACCCCCTTCCCTTGTATGAAAAATAATTTCAAGAGAAGAAATAGTCAGCTATTTCACAAGATTAATAAATAGAATAAAAATTGTCTATGAGGTAGTGATCTTAAACAATTTGCATTGTGTCCTGAATTTTTTTCTGTGGATTTAGTGACAACTACCAGTGTTCTTTCAATATCTCTGTAGCAAACTACTTTTCTGGCGGATAATAGAAAAGTCTTTGGAACTCATACAAGACGTGGTAAAGATGCCTTTCGATCTTTGGTCAGCCCTCCTGTGCTTTCTCCCTAGTGGTGCCTATGTAATCACCGGGCTAAGGACTGTATAGACTCCTTTGTTACACACTGTTCTGTCATTTTGTCCTCATTTCAGATCCACAGGCTTATCTGTAGGGCTCATCAGATAGAGAAAATGGAATCAGCCAACAAGCCCATCAGCAGAGGAATGGATAATGAAAATGTGGTACATACACAATGGAATATTACTCAGCTCTCAGAAAGGATGAGATTATGGAATTTGTTGGTAAATGGATGGAACTGGAAATTCAATACTGAGTGAGGTATCTCAGATACAGAAAGTTAAGCACCACACGGTCTTTCTTATATGTAGATGTTAGCACTGATACCCTCCTGGTTGGATTGGAATCACTGTAAGAGGCAGAAAATTCTAAAGGGACCAATGAGAGGGAAGGTGGGAAGGGATGATTAAGGTGAAACCTTCTAAAGGGGAGATTTAGGATACCATGATAAGTAGGGTGAGGGAGGGAATAATTGGGAAAATACATAGTGGGGAATGAGGGGATAGAAGATAGGAGGGAGAGAGGGACATATAAAAAGACCCAAAGATTGTGGGATATAACCCCAAAGGAACCTCCTATGCTAATAATATATCAAAAAAAAAAAAAAAAAAAAAGCCCTGAGCTGATCCACTTAGAACCCAGTGACAAAAATAAATTAGAAATAATAGTACTATGACACTTCTTGATAAAATGTTGATCAGAGAGGTCTCAAAGACCCCCAAACATAGGCTTTTGCCATTGCTCTTGGTTGCTCTCCAATAAAACTGGGTCACATTCTTGAAGCATTTGCTCCCTTACAGGATGAGGCAACCTTTGGCTTGCTTAGGAACCTATGTCTTTTATCATAACCTTCAAATTATGATACAGTATCTCCTAAGTGCTTTTAAATTGACATTGTACCACATGTGAGTCCTACTACACTTACTCGTATCTCTCAGAATCTCTTTATGCATGGTTAATGTCACGTGGATGACTCTCAAGGGTGGAGGAAGGATTAATGGAAGAGCAGCAGAAAGGCCTGAACAGCAAAAACAAACAAACAAACAAACAAACAAACGAGAAGAAAAAGGAAGTTTGCCCATTGAGCCAAGAGCTCACAATGAGCCAGGCTTATGAGAACATGCCTGCTGGAATGTTTAAAACTATGGTAGAATTTGACATGGATGGCAAAGTGCACAAACCCAAGTTTAAGCTTGATAATGAAAAGTTTGGTGTGAGCACAGGATTGCTTCATTCCATGGTGTGATGACTCCTCACTTATGTGCTACCTATAGTTCAAGGAAATGCCTGACCTCAATAAATACAGCCCTCCTCCTCTGTCTCCAGAACTGTATGTAGCAGCTAGTAAGCACTTTCAGCAAGTGCAATGGTATTGGGCAATACCCCTAATCCAGACCATGAGGTCAACAGAATTTTAAAGGTCGCCAAACCTAACTCTGGGGTTTGTGAAGCTGTTAGCAGAAGGACATAAAAACAAATCGAAAGTTCCTCCCGAGTTTGATTTCTCCGTTCGCAAATATTTTCCTGTTGTGAAACTTGTTTGAAAGAGAATGCAAAAGGTGACCATGTTTACTTTAGAGGATACAGCCATCTGTCTTACCACATGATGAGATGTGAAATGGATTCTTTGGATAACAGCCCATTATGTGGAATTCTTTAAGTCTGACCCTTTACCTGACTTGATTGAAAACTGCTGTTTTAAAGTGGTTTATTACTTTACATGGATGAAACTACTCTTAACAAATGCAATGAATGTTACATGGTTTTATTACAGACTTAATTATACATAATTTTTATGAGTAACTGAGTGAAAATAGTGTTTGTAAAGGTCAATAGATTTCTTGACAAAATTAAACAAAAAAGAAAAAAGAAAAAGAAATCAGCTATACCACACTTTCTCAGCAGGGAACCTGCCAAGAAGGAGATTCAAATGGCCATGAGTGTTTGTGTAAGTTGGAAGTCATTTCTTTTTAAATGTGGTCCGTGCTTAGCTGCTAATATGCCTTTGTGGCTGAAATATGATGTTAAGAAAATACAGCCATTGCATTATAACCTTAGGCTTTTTTTAAATAACATTAAACCCCAGAGCCAGTCTAAGAATTGACTGTAGTCTACAGCGATGACCGCATTATTCTAAGTAGAATTAAGTTAACCTTTCAGCTCTATCGATGTTTTGTCAGCGGCTCTCTCACATCACCAGCCCACTGACATCTAAAACTTTGGCAGCCCTCAGTGTTTCCTTCTGTGATGAAATCCACCTACTCTGAGAGGTAGGAAACATTAGCCGAATGTGGGGTCCTGGAGTAAGCACTTTAGTCTCTCTGGCTGATGATGGAGACCTAGAGGCTCCCCCCATTCTCACATCAGGAAATATGTCCACCTATCAGATGGAGACCTACAGCGTCCCCCCCCCATTCTCACATCAGGAAATGGACGGAGGAAGCAAACATGCCAGACAGCTGCGCAGACACAAGTAATGGGATGGTCTGCATCTCCTGAGCTCTGCAGACTTCTTGGACTTCAGTGCTGCTGGCATTTCAAATCGAGACACACACAGGGCTTAAAGCTGGTAAGTCAGGCATGTTCCGTTCAGACAGCCCTGCTTCTCCACGTGTTCTTGACTTCACACAGTCAATGCCTGAGGTCTGGGAGTCTCTCCAGGGCCCCACGAGCCAGCTCTGTGCATCTTAATAGCACCTGGAAAAGCTGCTTGTAGTAAACCCTTTACCCAAGTCTTAGCTCTCCCATGCTTACCTGATTTGAGAATAGTAAATGGAAAATTCCAGAAATGAACAATTCATAAATTATAAATAATTTTATCATGGTATGTTATAATTGTTCTACTTGGGTATTTTTATTGCCAATTTCTTCCTGTCCCTAGTCTGTGAAGGGAAAAGCCTATCCTGTTCGGAGTTAGGCACTCTTTACGTTGCAGGCGCCTATGGGGGGGTCGGGGCATGTGCTGTATCTTGAGGATAAGGCAGGGCTACTGTGCATGCTCTGAGCCCCGGCCAAAGGAGGTGGTAAAGAGGTGCAGGCCCCTCTGCCTCCCCAGGGGCAGTTGACAGAAAAGCAGCAGCCGTTCACGATGGCCAGGCTGCACCGGGGCCAAGTTGGCTCCAGGGGGTATGAGAGGAAATGGCCTTGCTGCGATCCTCAAGGCCGGTGGTGACATGTCAGCAGCTGGAGAACCAGACAGCAGCGGTTACAGGGATGAAAACACGAAAGGTCAGAACAGTGGGAGGGAGAGGGACAAAGTGCAAATGTCAGGGGAAATGTGCGCAATGAACGCCCAGGGCAGCAGCGCTGACCTGACCGTCCAGAAGAGCAAACAAGCTCACTGCCCCTCAGATACGGGTCCACAATACTAGTGTCTGGCCACTGGAATATAAACGCTTCTGGAGTTTCAATATGGGTTTCCTCTAAAGAACCCCAGATGAACAAATTTCCAAATCTGTAAATCATTTTCAGTAACTGGCCCAACACTGCAGACCTCTGCCCTGTCTTTCTAGGTATGTGGCCCACCAAAGCACACATACCACCCTGAGGAGCAGCAGGGTCACTAGAGGGGCCAGTGGCTTTGGGTCAGTTTCCTAATGCAGGGTTGGCCTGGCCCTGCCACTCTCCTCTTCCGAGACAGACTCTGAAAAGACTGAGGAGACAGACACAGACAAGGACAAATCCCACTGCAGCTCCCATGAACAATCCCACTGCAGTGTCCCTAAGGGCTGGAGCCCCGTGGAAGTCATGAACGAGATTCTTGGGCCATAGATTCTGCCTTGGCAATGCCACGGCATGCTCTCCATGGGCTGCCCACAGAGCACTGCAGATGGAAGTCAGAGGATCCCCAAGCTCAGCACAGTGTTCTTCCCCAGAGAGGAAAGAAGGCCGTGTGTGTTCGACCTCTGCTGGGCCACTCAACACTGAGCTCCTTGTGGGGGGATCAGGAACAGGAGCTTCCTGCTCAACCTCTGTGGTCCCCACTATTCCACTGGTAAGATAGGGAGAACCGAAGTTCCGCCCTCAGAATTTCCCCCCTATGCCCATCTCTGCTCCACAGCTCTCCACTGGTCTCATCATTACTCTCTCTGTGTGTGTGTGTGTGTGTGTGTGTGTGTGTGTGTGTGTGTGTGTGTGTTATGACTACAGGTTTGTGCATGTCACAGTGCACACATGGAGGTAAAGGAGTACTGTCATGGGTAGACACAGGTGTCAAGTTGACCATTGAGGGTTTGAACTCTGGGCATATTTGTGGAGTAGTTGAGCTGAGCCCAGAGTGAACCTGAAGGAGATTGTCTAGTTGATGGGAAGGCCCAGCCTATGGTGGGTGAGACTAGGCCCTGGAATAAATCACGAGACCTGGTTGAGGGAGTCGGCATCCTTCTGTTCACTTGGCCAGACATGCTGGTCTGGCAAGTAGGGATTGTCCCTCTCTCAGCTGCTATGTAGAGATGGGGTGGCCAGTTCCCTGCCTGGTGTTGGTGCTGCTCTCCCGTTAAGCTGGACTGAGAACTGTAGCTGCACTGTTGTAAGGAAATAAACCCCTTGTTCCCGTAAGCCGTTTGATGGTCATTCATCAGCAGCAGTGCAGGCGAATGCAGCAAGGACCTTTAGGTACTGTCTTCACTTTTTACCTTGTCTGAGATCTCTTCACTAGTGCTGTGTGAGCTGGGCTTGCTAACCTGTGAGCTTCTAGACTCTGCGTTCTCTGCTTTTCCACACAGGAATTACAGATGCTCACGACACTGTGCCCACAGTGCCAGTTTTGTGGGATCTGGAATCCGAAATCCAGTCCTCGACTACTTTCCCAGCTCCCTGAGAGGGGTTCCTATTCTAGACGTCCTTGTTACCATGGAAGCCAATGTGTGCCTTACTTCTGGTGAGGGCCTGTAAAGGAGTGCTGTCACACTTGGCAGGTCACGTGACAATGTGACACTGACACTTGCGACCCTACCCATGTGTCTAATTCAGATGTTTACATCCTGAAGACCATCACACAAGATAAAATGACCACGGTTTTGAAGGAACAATAAATACAGGAAGTTTGGAATATCAGATTTTCTTCTAGCATAAACCCAAGACTAACAGGCATTTGCAGGGATGCGAGCGGTCCTTCTCTGTCACTTAGAGTCAAGCCTGAGGCACTTGTCTCCCCAGAGATGACAGAAAGAGCAGCCCTTTCCCCTCCTGGCTGATGGAGCCCTGGTTCTGTATGCCATGAAAATCCATGGACTGAATGCTATCCATAGGTTTCCTTTGGTGTTGGAGTACAGCCTGTGCTCCACAACAGAAGCTCTGGGGGCGAGGGGAGGGAGGAGCTGACCAGCTGACAGAGCCTTCCTCATGGCCTCAGAACATGGTGCTGGGGAAGTGTCAGCTGTGCGGAATATGAGTGAGGCTTGACGGGGGCTCAAGAACCAGCCAGGATGAGAGAGGTCAGAGTGGACAAGGGCCGATGAGGTGAGACCATCACATGGTGATCTCCATGATGTTGATCATGGCAAGGTGAGCGATTTCCTCTTTCCTAGTCATCAAGAAGGCTTACTACCTCTCAAATACAGGCTAGAAATATGCGTCAAGAAAATGTAAAACTAGGGCTGGAGAGGTGGCTCAGGGGTTAAGCCTCCGCCTTGCAGGCAGAAGGTCCTGAGTTCGGATCCCAGATCCCACGTATAGATGCCAGGCGGAAGCGGGGGCGGCCTGCGCTTCTGGTCCTGGTAGGGCGGAGCCTGTGAATCCCGGGGCAGAAGGAGGTGGAGGCGTCCATGGTGGTTCGCGAATTCGTCCGTGGTTCTACACACACACACACACACACACACACACACACACATACACACACACACACGCGTGCGCGAACACACGCACATGCGCACAGTTGAATAAATATAATAATAAAAAAAATTAAAAAAAAAAAAGAAAATGTAAAACTAAACAAGTATGGGGGGATCCGATACCACTTTCCAGAAAAAGCAGGGAAATAAATCAGTGTAATTGGGATTGAGGAAATGAGCTTTTCCCTGGCAGTATTTTAACCCGAAAGAAGTGGACCGTGATGATTTAATCAGGAACAGGCCAGAAACAAATGTGCTGTAAGACCTGAGAGCGGTCTAATGAAAAGGCCCGGGGAAGTCAGGACACTGCGATGCGAGCCTGGCCACGAGGCTTAATGCTATGCTTTCCAGCTCTCCCTCTTCCCAGCGGCACTGAAGTCACTGCCGCTGGACTTCTAGGTTCACGTTCCGCCTCGGCTACTCAGTAGCCATGAGGACTCCGGCAGAGGCATACAGTCTCTCTGTGCCTTGGTTTCCAGATCTGAAACAGAGAGCACTGCAGCACCCCTCACGACTAGGATTGTATGTATAAAGTACACAGCACTGACCATGGGGAATGAGTCAGTATTTGCACATCGATGGAGAGGAGGCTGGCTGCGGGCGCCATGGACCGTCTCGCTCACTGTCACTGCGCCCGAGGAAGAGGGCTGAAGACTCTTCCCTAGCGCTCAGCACTCTTGCAGTAGACAGATGCAGTGTGTGTCCTTTATTGTCGGGAAACTAGTGTGCCGAGGACTCGGCAGGCACACATCACCAGCAGATGGTGGTGGCCACCCTGGGCACACTAGGCAGGGATGCCACCTGCTGAGCAGCAGCACCTGGCAAGCACTAGGCTGGGCTGAGGAGCGAGAGCTTCCACCGTCATGCTCCGTCGGGAACGGAACCTGCAGGGAACATTCTTCTACCTGGTTCAGGTCCTGGTTCCCCTGGGGCTGTCATTTCCAGTGACAAGGGAAGTGTACCCCCTTCCTTCAGACAAGGGCTTATAGATTATTTTCCTGAGGAATTTTATAAAGCTCATCAGGGCTTCAAGTTAGGGTAAGGGGGTCACAGCTGGGGTCTACCAGCTCTGTAGGTCCCTGTGTTAGCATGTCTTCTAGTACTTACTACAAGCACAAACTCGGGTTTCTTAGGGTCAGTATCTCAGCCTGCCAGGGAGGGCCTAGGAATACGGCCGTGATGAACCTCCCAGTGATATTTCTGGGTCCTCAAACTGAAAGCTCTATCTAGCTTGTGCTGATCAATGAATCCCAAGAACTGAAGCTCTGTCTAGCTTGTGCTGACCTCCTGACTCCCAAGAACTCTATGGATGTGAACCACTCCATGAAAACAGTTCATGTTTCCATTTCTTTTCCTGCCCAGCAAGTAGGTCACGGCCAGAAATAGACCATAACAGCTCTCTGATAATCATCCTTGGGAAGGAGGTCACAGAGCCCATCCATACCTTGGGCCAGGGCTTCCAAACCTGACAGCGAGGCAGGCAGGGTGGTGTGCCACAGAGGCACACACCTGTGGTGAAGATCTAGTGTGTGTCTGATTCATGCCGTACGTCCGGCTTTTCATTAGCCAGAACAGGCACTGTGGTGCTTGAACCTGATCATGAAAGAAGCCAGGTCTCAGAAAGGAGAGAATTTCAAGTCGCTGTAACTCCCAGACTCTAGCTGCCTCTGCTGCTCTCGTGCAGATCACGCGTGTGCACTGAACACAAGGTCAGCACAACTCTCAGGTACAGGAAGCCCAGCCCTGCCTGGGCCAGCCCGGCCCACAGAGCACTCACCTGGCATCACGCCCTTGATGTCGCTCTCAGGGCTCACGCAGTTCTTCTGGGTCAAGTATAAGATCAGCTTCTTCGCAGACTCAAACTGCTGGGTAGCCATCAGCCAGCGGAGGGACTCTGGGAATATCCTTAAAGACACAAGGGGAGTGGCTGAGTGGCTTCCGCTCCTAGATTTTAGCTCCCTGTCATTCAGTCAGGATGGGCGGGTATAGTCACTGTAATGACCTTTGCCTGCCTTGGCAGTTCAGGGAGAAGCGTCAGTGTTGCCATGGTGCGATGAGATGCCCCTACCCACTAATGGGTTTCAATTTATAGGTACTGAGTTTTTAATAATCAAAAGTAATGTTTTACCAGACTTTGGTTATTAAAAATTAAATCTGAGTAACAGAATTTAAGGTAAAAGAAATGCTTAAACATGCTATTGGTATTACAGATATTCAAATCTGATCTTTCTTTACGATGAAATGATACATCATGAATGCCAATGCCTTTTTTTAGGTTCTCATCGATAATGTTCTCAGCTTGCTGATATATTTAGGTGAAGTGTCTTGAGATTTCTTGAGATTACGGATCATTAGCATTCCTTTTTAACACACAGGTTTCAAAACTCAGTTTCATCTCAGTATCATTGTGGCTATGTCTGAGATCTGTTCTAAATATTTTGTGATTTCCACAGGACTTTCCCTTTCCCACACTCATCTGACAGCACAAGTTACTCTGCAGATGGTCTCTGAAGCATCAAAATAGTACAGGACACTTACAAGTTGTTAAAACAGCATCTTTTATCCCCAATGAGCACTAACTTTATGGTCAGGAATCAAAGTCATAAATCAATGTTATGCAGAGAAGAAGAATCCAGAAGTGCGTCTTGAGGGGAGAGCTGCTGCAACTGCCTTACAACCCTGGGGTTTAAGAGCCTGGAGCTCGGGGCTCCCCCATGAATAAATTTCAAGCCGCCCTACTTCACCCATCTCAAGCTTTGTCCACTGGGTAAACGGACTGTGATAATCCTGGCTGGGAGGTAAGAGAGGACTCAGGGAAAAGTCAAGTGACAAGTGCTGGCGGCATCGTTTTGCCTGCAAAGCAAAGCCCTGAGCTGTGTGTGCAGGCAGCGATTCCTTCAGTCTAGGCGCTGCATCCAGAAGAACAGTGCCGGCCCCACAGAAGCTACGAGTAGATTCTCCCTCGTCTCCAGGCCTCACAGAAAGATTCCAGACCTCTCATGGCGGGCCTGGTGTGCAGCCCCCCACCTCCACAGGCCTCTGGGACTGCGCTGTCTTGAGAGGCGTTCACTCTCCAGCTCCTCTTTGTCACCCCCAAAGTTGTGTCTTCAGAGAGCAGAGCTTGAGTAACTGAACTGATAGCAACAGTGAGCATCTCTTCTAGAGATCTTCGAGAATTGTGGGGCTTAGGGAATAGGCTTGGAAGGCAGCATGGTCTGTACACACGGTGAGCTTGCGGTTTAGGAAGCAAGCATGGGCCGCCTCTGGAACTTCGGTTTTAACGTGAACTGAACACTGCTACAGATCCATTGTGGATGGAGCCACTCTACCTTGTCTGTGGAGAAGACCTCTGAAAATGTAACACAAGTAAAGCATACACGAGGGTCGTAATGACAGGGACGGAAGCCTGTGTGCACGGAGGATGTGGTGAGGCAGCTGAGGAGGGTGCAGGTTAGGACTCTCAGGAAAGGCGGGAGTCCTGCTTGGGCTGTTTTGGAATGTCACGGCTGGTGACATTGCTCCAGGGCAGCATGCTGTGGCTGTGTGTGGGGACGGGACCCAGGAGAAAGACTTGCTGGGTTTGTGGAGTTGCAGGCTGATAAAGCAACATGCTGAGTGTGAAATGGGAAGAGATGAGAAGAAAAGGGGAAGGGAGGGAAGGAGGGATGGGGGAAGTGTGAGCATGGGAAGGCCTAGGCATTATGGCGTCTAAGGACCAGCAACCACAGGACCAGAACGAAGGGAAGCGAGGCACGGCGCGCAGCCAGTCCTGCACACTGACTAGACGGGCACGATGACAACCTGTTTGACAGCTGCGAGAACAGGCTGAGAATGTTCGCGGGCACTGCTCAGGGCACTCAGCCATCAGAGGCGAGAGCAGGGATTTGAGTAACCCCTCATCTCAGTGGATGCGGCAAATAGCAAACCAGGAGACAGATAACGCTGGGATGTTGTCTTCGCAAGGCTTCCTCGCGTGTTAGGGAACAAGAGCCAGGGCACATGTGGACAACACTTAGGTTTTATGATCTTTAAATGTACTGAGGAGTCGTAAAGAACTCACCGGGTTGTTGCTTATGAGAAGCCCAGAGCACATATTTCAGTCTGGGTAATGCGCCCTGAGGCCACATGATGGGAACTTAATGAAATTTCTCCAGATAAGTACATAATGAAACAATGCCTTGTAAATGAAACTCAGCGAGAAAGCCCAGCGTCAGGCTCACGCCTGGCATCTCAGCATTCAGGAGGCTGAGACAGGACGATCTCTAGTTTGAGGTCAACCTGGGCTACATAGCGAGTGCCAGGCTAGACTGGGCTACAGAGAGAGTCTCTGACTCAAAACCAAACCAACCAAACAACAACAAAACAACATAAAAAAATTGTATCAAACCAAATCCAAAATCTGGGACCTAGGAGGGACACTGTTAAAGCTCAGAGAAATGAGACTGCAAAACAACGACACTCAGGAAGCAGCTGGAAGCCACATTTACCTGTTACGTCCTTACTACATGTGAAAACACAAGAAGCCAACTAGGTGGCAGGGGTCTCTGACTGGCCATCCTGGAGGTCCCATGATGTTTGTTGGCCGCTAACAGCTCTCCATAGAAGGCCCAGGGCTGACTCAGCGAATTGCGGGAGAGGAAGCCCCTGGCCAGCCCCGCGTACAGACTACTGAGAGCAGAGAGGGCTGGCAGCAGCGAGGACAGAGGCTGGCGCATCCCTGGGGAGAGGCTCAGCGAAGAGGATGAGCAGCACTGCGACTCTGTCCTGTGATACCCCCTGGCACTCCCGATATACCCTGCTGACATGCACTGAGGCCCCGACATGATCGAGGAGCAGCAAGTGACAGAAGGAAACGGTGCTGGAGGGCTCCGGTCGGCATGTGGCCCAGCCCCTCGCTCCGCAGCCATGATGCCAGTCCTGTGGAATGCTCCGCATGGTACCACATAAAAGTTTCTCTTGGACTGAATTTCTTTTGGCTTCCCCTCTTCCTTTCTCAGGGCCCCACTAGGCAGCCAAGGCTCCCCCAGAACTCAGGACCACCTTCCTGCCTCAGCTTCCCGAGCCCTAGGATTGCAGGCGTGCACCACCATTACCTCACTGCTTCTCCAAGCCGAGTGGGAGCAGGTGGGCCTCTCCTGCACCCGCCTCGACATGTGTCTGGCAAAGCGAGACGACGTGGTTGGAGGGGAACACCTGGCTTCTAATCCACGCTTCCATCCACCCTCTTTCTAGGTACGGAGCTTGGCTAAGCCCAGGCCTGTCTAAATGTGGGTGGCACTGTCCCCTGGGCTTTGGTTTGGGGACATATAAAAACACGAAGCAAGCTGAACTCTAGCATCCACCGCCCCTGCTTCCCGACTGTGGATGGTGCAGCGCAACCAGCTGCCTCTGCTATGTCGGCTTCCTGCAGTGATGAGCTGTCCCCTCAAACTGCCTTTGCCAGGTATGTTGTCCTAACAGAGGCAAGCAAGTGCACCATGAGATCTGTTTTATACCAGACTTCGAGTCAGCAGGCAAAACTCAGTACAGAGATCATGACACTATAGGGTTGATCATTCACTCTTGATTTTAAAAATAATAAGTGATTATTTCTTCATTTTAATGAATCTGACATTGACAAGTATTTATATCTAAGATGCCTTTTCTAAAAAGGCATAATAATAAAATACAGCTCACTAAAGGAATGCATTACATACAAGATTTCTTTTCTCAAGTATTTCAAAACCATAGCAATTTTCCTTAGCATGTATTTAACGGTCCACAAAAACTCTATGATAGCATTTTCATTAATGTATGTTAGGGTCTCAATCTTATTTCATCCCATTGCCTTTCCTTCCCATACCCTATACTTCTCTTTGCCCAAATACTTCCCTTCTGTTATGTCTCATATATTGATTTTGTATGTCTGTGTTTGAATGTGGAGGCCCATGTGCGACTTTAGGAATCACCTTGGGTTATACTGCCTCCTATTGCTTTGCTTTGGAGTTTCCAGGCTCTGCCCTCCAGTATTCGAAGTACAGGCCACCATCATTTCGGCCTGGCTTTTTTTTAATATGGGATCCTGGATCCAATTCGGTACCTTTTGCTTGCAAGGCAGAGGCTTAACCACTAAACTATCTCTCTAACCCAGTAGTTCCCACATTTTTGAGAAACTCCCCCATTGATGTTTCAGTGGCTTAGGCTGCCTCATGAGGGTTCATTTAATATCACTTCTGATGAAATGCCAGTTTGGGAATTGATTAAAAGCATGTGTGTCCTTTTGAATTTACTGTACTAAGACATTTACTTGTAACGAAAACACAGAGCAAATAAAACTGTTTTATTAAATTAGTTGTACCTGTAAGTCACTCCTTTATTTATTTTTCAAAGTATTTAGTTTTAGGGTGGTACCTGTGTATACAAATATGTCTTCCTATCTGTGACTCAGCATGCTGTCATTCATGGAGTAAACACTGTGCAGAGCATTCGGGGCCAGCATGAGTCTAGGCCCCAGGAAGCCATTCTGTTGGGAAGAAAAACATACTAACCACCCACATTAGTGTAGGGGCTTGTAACAAGAAGAGTGAGGCCCAGAGAGGGAGCAGGATTGCAGACTGTGGAGATGTGCTTTCTGTGTGTGTGTGTGTGTGTGTGTGTGTGTGTGTGTGTCTGAATTCAAGACACTATTATGACTCGTTGGGTGCTCTGCATAGAACCAAACAGCAGACATGAAAAATTCTGTAGAGTCCTTGAAGAAACCAAGAAACAAGAAAATCAAAGTCCAAAACTGAATTAAACACAGTTGGGAGAAACCTACTATCTAAACGTTTTGCAAAAACATAAGCTAGGATGCAGTAGGTTTTCATCTTCCTTCTTCCCTTCCCTCCTTTCTTTCTCCTTCCATCCCTCCCTCCCTCTCTTTTTCTTTCTTTCGCATTTTAAAGTTAGGCATCCTGGCTCATGCCAGTAATCCTAGCACTCAGGAGGCTGATGCAGGAGAACTGCCATGAATTCAAGGCCAGACCTGGTTACCCAATGAGTAACAGGCTAGCCAGATATACAATGCAAGACTTTGTGTTGAAAAACAAAACAAACAAACAAAAAAACCCACTTCTGAACTGCAGAGATGGCTCCAGGGGTTAAAGCCCTTGCCTTGAAAGTAAAAGGATCTGAGTTTGGATCCCCAGATCTCACGTAAAAATGCTGGGTGGAAATGGTGTCAGCCTATAATTCTGATCCCGAAAAGAGAGTGGGAAACCCCAGGGCAAAGCAGTAAGGAAACAGCAATCCAGGATGACTCCTAATGTTACCCTCGGTCCTCCACAGCACATATACTCAAGTGTCCTCTTGTACACACACACACACACACACACACACACACACACACACACACACACGTACCAAAAAAATGTTCTGTTTAGTGTGACAGACAAATTGGATGTGAAATAAAAGATCCTTTGTGCTTTGTGGCTCGTGTGGCCAGTAACCACCTCAAGGAGAGATTAGTAAATCAAGTGCGAGAGAGAAGGAGCAGGGGACAGTGGAGAATGTCAGCCCAACTGTACTCGAGGTTGTTCACAGGTGGCAACATACTAGAAACTGGATGAACACTGAACGTCTTTTAATTTTTTAAGTTTATGATTTCAATTAAACTCATGAATTTGGAAAGAGGGGAGGCACATCTTGAAATCAAAGATTGGCTCTGGGGGTGGCTAAATCCAAGATCTTAGGCAATTATACTCTCTGTAAGTCCCTGGTATAAAATATTCTTTCACAATTAGAAGTACTATCCTCCTGATGATTCCATCACAGAAAACACAGAACTTGGTGTGCCTGTTGCTTTTCAAGAACCAAGGCCCCACATGCCTTCTGCTACAGAACAGTAATGGTGGAAGTGCATGAAGAAGCTATTGTAACTTTCAGTGAGTCTCTATATCCCTTTGGGCTTGTTTCCCTGGGCCGCAGGTGGAACGGGGCAGGTAGAGTGACACAGAGACCCCAAGGAGCTCCTGCTCCACTGAGACACAGGGCCAAGATGACAAGCTCAGGCCATGTAGTCCTCACGGTGCTGCGGGCTAAGGCCAGGCGCAGTCTTTGAAGTGGACCCATCCTAGATGCAAGTGCTTGAGAGGATCCCAACTGTCCCCCCAACTCATGCTCTAAGCAGATGAGGTCTTGGGATTTAGTTATCATACACATGCCTTCAGCCTCTTCCGAGATTTAGTTACAACACAGATGCCTCCAGTCTCTTAACTTGCACGCGGGTGGTTGACATTGCCTCTTCCTCACCATTCCATTCCATTCACTAACTTATGGGAATAGCTATCGGGCCACGGAAGGTAGAAGGCACAAAGAGCATTCAAAGTACAGTGCTACAAGAATATTTGATTTGACCAATTAGAAAGTGATTTTAAAAAACGATGACGTTATACCAGGCATGGTGACAACAGCACTCACAAATTCAAGGCCTGCCTGGACAACTTAGCAAGACCCTATTTAAAACTAAAATGAGGGATAGGGAGATGGCTTAGGGGTTAAAACCTTTGCCTAGAAAGCAAAAGGGCCTGAGTTCAGATCCCAGATCCCATGTAAAAACACCAGGTGGTAATGGTGGCTGCTTATAATTCTGGCCCTGGAAAATGTAGCCTGAGAAATCCCAGAGCAAAGCAATAAGGAGGAGAACAATCCAGAATGATTCTTGGGTACCCTGTTCTATTCTCTCTCTCTCATATACAAAAATAAAAATAAAAACTAAAGTATAAAAAGGGGGTTGTTAGGGAGGTAGCTCGGGTAGAGTGCTTGCCTGGCACACACAAGACTCTGGGTTTGATTGGCAGCATAAGACAATGTCTTGTTGAGGAGGGAAGTGTCCCAAGGAGCAAAGGGCACGCTGCTTCTGAATGCAACTAGAATTTCATTGATACCGCTGTGTTCGCAGTCTGTGTAAGGAGTCTACACAGCCTCCTCGGAGAACCAGCTTCTCCAGACCTGGACTCTAATCGTGGGCCCATCAAGGTGACACTGAGCCATGCCATCGGCTCGTCCTTGGGGTTCCTGCTGGACCTGCCTTGCCTCACACCTGGCCCTGGAAGGTACCCCTTCTCACCAACATGCACCCCTCTGCCCGCTTCCTTGGAAACCTGTCCTGACTTGTTGGCCTGTTCTGATGCCCAATGGGGCCACACAGCTACTCTTTTGGTACTGGTTTCATGGTTTGCTAGGCTCCCTAAGGCCAACCCCAAGGAGCTGGGTCCCCTCAAGCTCTACCTGTCCTTGTGGACGAGGGTCAGCTGCCAGCATAGCAGCCACTTAGCATAGACACCTGTTGTCAGAGGCTATGGGCACACATGCACACACACGCATGCACACACACGTGCACACACACGCACGCACACACATACAGACACAAGCACATACACATGCAGGCACGCACACACACTGGCCATCCTGGGTTCCAGAACACAGTGACCATCAAGGTGACCGTCACTCCATTCCCTCCGCCTTGCTCCGCTGGGGCAGGGATGCACTGCTGGAGCACGGCCGGCCCATGGGTGCAGTGTGTGCCTCGCACTGGACAGCTATACTTTCCATGTTCTCAGCCTCTCTACTTCTGCTTGGAAGCAGCTGGGTTGGCTTCAGGGGTTCCTCATATTTTACATAACTTCTTACCCAGAAGCTATTAGAGGCAGTTTTTTGAGGGCTCCCTAAAACCCCAAAGCTGACCCATGAAACACATCCATCTCTTTGGCTTGCTCAATTTTCATGACTGAAAATGGACTACCATCGACGTGTTTTTTATCATTACATGCTGTGTCATCTTGCCTGACTTAGATAATGTATAGCTTAGACACAGGTTCTGATGGTACCTTTCTCTTTACACTCCTAACACATCGCCCCCAGTCAACTGTAAATGATTACTTTGAACCCGTGAAAGTAACGATGGGTAAACTTACGCAGGTTCCCGGAGATTGGAGCATCTAGATTCACCTCCTACTTTGTTCTGTGAAAAAAACGCTTTTCCCATGTGAATAACTGTTAGTGTAACTGAATTCCCTGTGTGCAGCAGACCCCACGATCTTATCTGTGAAAGAATCTCTTGGTATGAGGTATTCTGAAATAAAACTGCTTTGGATGGTGTTGTGGCAATTAAGTATGTTTGGGAAAGAAAAGCAGACTGTGAATTGCTGAATTTTACACATATACATGCACTAGGTATGCACACATACTACACACATGCACAAGAACATATGCATGTAATCACACATTTGTACACTATTTTTTAAAATCATTTCAACAATAGGAAGCAAAAATCAATTCATCTTAGTACATTTGTACTATGTCTCTATTAAGTACCAATGCTCTAGTGATTTGAAGAATATTTTTGTAATTGCTGAAGAATGCATTGAATAACAAAGAGGACAGAGAGAATCTTCTGGGCTGAGAACCACAGTTCTGTGCCAAGTACACACTGCTCTTGTCAGTCCAGGTGCCTCCTGGACCCAGCAGCACCCAGCACATGGGACTGAGCTGAGCAGCTGGTGACCTCCGGATAGCCTCGAAGCCATCTGCTTGTCAGATGCAGAGCCACCAAGCACCTGCAGACTCTCTGTGGGGCTCAGTGTCTGTCTGCAAGGGGGCTGCCACAGTACCAACCCTAGGGCTTTCTGGAAGGACAAAAGGAACTCAGGGTGGTAAAGTGCTTGGCCTAACCCGACCTGAGCAAGCCTTCAGCAGGTGCGGTGATATATACCTGTGGTCCCAGCTACTCGGGAGGCTGCGGCAGGAGGATTCCTGATTCTAGGAGTTTGAAGCCAACCTGGGCAATGTAGCAAGACCCCATTTCAAAAACAAACAAACGAACAACACTAACCCAACACACACACATACACACATTCCTTCCTTCCAAAACCAAAACATCTTGAGTGATATTTGCATTTTACGACTATTTACAGCACATGATGAACTTGCCAGTGCTTTGTTTTTTAAACTGGACATTTATCTAGCTGATGTGTTTTTATGCTCTGTAAAGGTGTTTCTCTTCTCACTTCAAATCATCAACATCGCTGTAATGTAAGGGTGTGTTCCTAAGGGGTTCTGTCTCCAGTCTCGGCGTTAACTGCCTTCCCGGGTGCTGACTTGTTTGGCCATGGCATGGTGGCGTCTCTCACGGGGGCACAGACACCATCGCTTAACCTCCCGGCCTGCTCAAGCCTTCTCACATTTCCCTGTTTCCCGCCTGCTGCTTTCCCCAGGCTTCTTTCTAGTGACATGCTGATGGCGAATGAAATCCCACGGTCCTCATACACCTGGAGCACGTGTTCACTCACAGTGCCATGCTAGGTGAGCCAACGCCGAGGACCTTCCCCAGGCACCCGATCACCATCCCAGAGGGTGGAAAGACGGGCTGGGAACAGACGCTGCTTCGACAGCAGGACCCCTGACGCCTGTGGCTGCCGGCAGGACAGGGAACAGGAAGCCGGCCAGCGCGCAATCCCTAGAATGTGTCTGCACACGTGGGTGTTCCCGCAGCGCAGGGAAAACGCCTACAATGGGACCCAGCAGCTCATCGCCTCTTCTGGACTCAGTTCTAATGTCTGCTGCAGCAAGTGTTCAAGACAGGACCTGTCTAGCAGTGGAACTGGACTGGGCCATCAGTGTTGACCCAGCCCCAGAAACAACCTGTTTCCTCCCAATTACAGAACCTCAGCTCCTCTCTGGGGGGAGGTCAGACTCGGTAACTCAGGGCGTCATCCTGACCCGTCCTTCGGGCGCGCCTATCCAGAGGAAGCAGGTCCACATGCCGTGCAAAGGTGGCTCTGCTCTTTCTTCTCTCCTGTCTGCTTCTCAAGCCGCGGGGCTCCCCCTCAGCCGGGGAGCATGTCTTCAGCCAGCCCCGCCTTACGCACTGGCCTGTCACTTGAGAGCCTGACTGCACTTTGAGTACCACCAACGTTTGAAAGCCAGTGTCCGGTGCCATTCCCTCCTTTGGCGAGTTCTGCAGAAGCTTTTTGATTTGTTGGTTTCCAGCTACAAAGGGTCACCTCACTGATCAGCCCTGCTTTCTCCCTCAGGAGCAGGAAGCTCATGGCCCACTGACCTTGGGAGGAAAGCACGTCCCGGAGATGTGAGGCAGCTGAAATCAGCATACCTTGCGGCGCCTGTACCTGCCCCTCAGGAGGTGCGAGGTGTAAATTGTAAACATGGTTTCCTGTCCTTGCCCAGCAGGGCCACGAGGGCAGGACTGTCTTGCCTTGGGTTGACAGCCCCATATCTGGAAAGTGCAGAACAGTGGGTAAGCACAAGGCCCCTCCCTACACAGCATTACAGATCCCAATGGCTCCAGCTCAGGGGCCTACGGGGCAGACATCCACGCTACCCACTGTGCCTGTTCACACTATGAGCACGGTGGTCGTGCACTTAGAGAGCTACTCCCAACCTCCTCGTCTCTTGGAATCTCGGCCTCCTGTGGTTTCTCCAGAGTCGTCAGGCGCATCCTGCCTGGAAGCCTTCATCCTGCTACTCCTCAGCAGTGAGTCCCGCCCTGGAACACCCAGGTCCCCTGGCCTGTTACGTTCCGCACTTACAGGCTCCCAAGACATCCTCTGAACACGGTGTGCTGCATACGGGGCTCCCAGGCCGGGGACACTGTCACCAAGCCACACCCCTGCAGGCCCCAGCCACCCTGAAGGGCACCTTCTCCACGCCTCGCAGTGTGAAGACAGCCCTTCAGTTGGCTCCCTGATTCAGCTGCCACTTAACTCCCCACCACATCCTACTCCCTTGGCTTCTGGTGTTTGGGCTCTTGACTCTTTCGTTCATTCGTGTGCTGCCAGCCGAAGGACGGGTCAGGATGACGCCCTTCTGGCCCGGCCCGAGGCTGCGCTGCCCTTTCCTAGGGACTAACACACACTAAGCAGAACTTAGCTAAACGAGCAATTCCATTTGGTGTAAAGGTGAGGAGCAGCAGCGCAGACACCCACATGCGTCTCTGACGGCTTCGTGTGCACAGGTACTGTCTCTGCTGCCCCTACTTCAAAACAGGTGCCCAAGGGCCTCTGTAAAGCATCCTGGAGTGCCCCCCACATCCAAGGGAGAGCGCCCCTTGTTCTCTCTGGTTCTCCACTTCACATCTGCCTTCACCTCCAGCCCTCAGGAAAGCAGCAGCTGGTCTTGCCTCACCTAGAATGTAAAATGTGCTCCAAATACCACCGGGGGTGGGAAAGGTGGCAGCTCGCGTCTCCTTCCATAGCTCTCTAATCACCCACGCATCCCATCATCCCCCAAAGAGCACACGCACTTAGGACACCCTGCCAAATCCCTGTCCAGGCATGCAGCTAATGCTATCTTGTATTTGTGGCCTCTTTACCCTTGAGATCACTTCCTTCCAGAACATTCTGTAACCTTGCATCTGCAGAAGGGTTGTGCACTTATCACGCCTTTTGTATCTTTTTTACTTTTTCCTTGGGGCAGCGTATTGGATAACTGCGGACACCCTGTGCACCCTCACTGGCTGATTCTGAGCCCTTTCCCAGGTTCATCTAGTCTCTCCTGAGGAAACAACATGAGGCTCCTGCACACACTGCCCCTTTTCTCTAGCCCTTTGCCTCTGATGCTTCCAGAGGGGCTAGTGCGGGCCCATCCTTCCTTCTTGGAACTGTGTACAATGCACTTTTTTCTTGCTGTCATCTCCTGAGCTTCCGAGCTCATTCTACCTGGGCAACAGTAACAGATTTGAGAACGGCCATGACTTAAAGCATGTGTCAGCTTTGCATGGTGGCTTTGTATTGTCTTCACCACGGGAAGCCCCTTCACCAGCCAGACCTGTCACCTCCAAACTCTAAAGGCAGGTCAGGACTTTGGGCTGTGTGCCCCCTGAGCCACAGTTCAAGATCCAATCCAAGTCACCCCCATGAGCCACATTGGGGCCAATGGCAAATCTTACTGGGGTCACTTCCAAAGTAACCCTGCAACCGGATCTCTGTAGAAATACTTATGGCTGTGATCCCTTGGGCAGATGGGAGCCAGAGAGATTCACGGGGTCAGACCTGCTCTTTTGGAACAACTCGCTATTTCAGAAACTCACTCTGTGAGATCTGCATCAGCCCCTACCGAGGGCACACGTTTAGCAACCTAGCTACCCCTCATCGGACCTCTCTACTCCTCATCACTGAGGACCGAATCTCCCGCAAGAACTTGTGAGGGTACACTTTGGTGCTATGGATTGAATCTGAAGCACCCCCGCAGGCTCACATTTTAAACACGTGGTTCCCAGTTGTTGAGACTCTTTGGGAGGTTCTGGCAGCTTGAGAGGGAGGGCACAGGAGAGAGGGGCGGAGTTCTTGGAGGTTAGTCTCTGCCCACTTTCTGTCGGTGTGACATGGTTAGTTTCTGCCACATACTCCCACCACCATGCCTTTCTGCTGCCATGGCCTGAAGCCCCCCGAAACTGTGAGCCAAAGTAAAACCCTTGCTCCATCAAGTCTTCCCTGCCAGGTGCTGTGGTCCTGGCAACAGAGAAGAGTGAACACACAGCAAGGCCCACCCTAGCCGCGGGTGTATCTGAACACAGCTCCTTGGGCTTCCGGGTGCAAAGACCATCTGCAACTGCTCCTGCGGGAACCTTCTCTTGGTTCCAGCCTGGAGCCTTTCTTTCTCACGCTGGGGCTCGGCATTGTGCTTCTCTGGGGGCGTTTTACCGAATGATCACAGACACGTGGAGAGGCCTCTGCCCATCTCTTCGCACTGTGACCACATCAGGAAATCCCTTCTACACCTTGGTGTTCACTGGCCCCGTCCCACCACCTGTAGCCTGGAGACTCTGCCTCAGGCAGCTGGGTTTTCAGTTCCTATTATCTCTTGGGCTTCTTTGCTCTCCTGGGTTCCTCTAAGAACTGAGTAAGCTGCACAGAGCAAAAACTTATTAGTTACAGGAAAGGAGGTGCCTTTTAGTACTTTGCCCCCGACTGCTGGTTATGCTGGCCGGTGTCGTCTGTCAACCCTCTCCCCAGCAGACTTTGCAACCTGTCTAATGACACAACCGGCTGTAGTAGATGGCAGGCTGGTGGCAATCAGGGAGGTGAGGCTAAAGGACTGACTGCAGCATAGCTGCAGGTCACTGATCCTGTGCAGCCTTTGAGACTAATAGCAAAGGTGCAACACTTTTCTCCCTATCTGTTGTTCAAATTTGCCCACTATGCACTCTCAAGTTTCTGAACCTATGGTGAAGTGCTATAGTAATAGAAATAGTTAATATTCATGAGACCTTATTGTAGGGCATGTACCAAGTAGTTTAAATAGCAGCGAAATAAACATAGAATGATTAGTATGTTGATCACGACTATGAACATATATGGTCTGAGGTAACAGGTATCATTCAAAAGACTTTTATTAATTTATTAACTTTTGCTACTGCTCATTACAATTCAGAGTTGTTGAATGTGAGGTCCAGAGAGGTTAAACAACTTGCTGGGTCACACAGCTATGAGGTAGCGGTGCTCTGGCTTCTATCTCGAAGCTTCCCATCTAGATGCCTCTCCATGCACCCCTTTGTGATATTACTTCAGTCTTTAAAACAAATCCATTGGGAAGAACTATCATGACCTAGTTTCTATAGAAATGAGAAGATGTGGTGATGCGGAGCAGTTGCTGGGCTGGCCAGCCAGGCTGCAGCAGAGGGCGGAGCAGGAGGTGCGGCACCTTCAGACCGCATCGCACGTGCACAGGCACGTGGTACTCATAAAAGGCCTCTGGCTGCCTCTTCCAAAGCAAAACTCTTTTGTTTTTAAATCTGTATTTCAAAGAAAATTTTAAATGAACTCTTACCTTGCCTGTCATCCATTTTTTTGTGTATTTCTAAAATGTTTGAGAAAGAGATGAAATCCCAGCCTTTCTCCTGCAGGTCAGCCAGCAGGCTGGATCTGCTCAGAGTCCTAATACCACAGCGGTGGGAAGTGAGGGGGCAGTAGTGCAAGAGGGAGAGAGGCCTGCAGGACTGGTAATGGGCTGCAGGTCCACCCATTGCATGAAGATCTTAGGAGACCATCTGCTACTAGTAAAATACTTATGACCCATGTCTGGCAAGTGTTACCAGGGACAGAACAGGAAGGCTTTCTTAGAAATCAGAAAGAGGAGAGGGCAGACCCTACTCTGCACAGGCGAAGGGGTCTCATGTGCCTGCCAGGACACCACCGAGGTAGAAAGATGCTTGGGACAGGCCCTGTGGCTGGGTCCAGATTGGGGCCCAGGGCTGGAGGAGGCGCTCACAGAGGGGCTGTTTTGGAAACTATGGCCAAAGCAAAGATGGTCCCTTTCTCGTCCGTTTGCTGCTGGCTCCCAGCTCTTAGGCTCTCCTGCCTCGTCGACCTGCTGCGGCCCCCAACGCCCTTTTCTGTGGGTGGCTCCTAGGCCAGGGCAGAGCATGAAGACACAGGCAGGCACCTCCCTGGCGCAGGAGGGAAGGAGGCCCGTGCCAGCCCTGTTGGCTGCAGGGAACGCTGTAAGCCAGGACATGAAGCGCTGCCTGCCGGACTTGCATCGGTGATGAATGTCCGCAACACAAGGGGGCATGCCTCTCTCACCACACCACAAGGGATGGTGGGTGAAGTGAGGATGAGGGGCCACAGCAGATAGAGCAGGCGGCAAAGGCAGGGTGGGCATTTACAAGAGGGCTCATGCACTCCTGTTTTGACTTCGGCCTCTCTGGGCAGAGAGTAAGTTTCCAGCCTGAACTGAACATTAACCCTTTCAGGGTCCAGCCCCGGCGTCCCACCCCCGGGAGAGTGTCAAGGTATATTAGAATTCATCTTCAGTGGGGTGGAAAAACTTGTGGGATTTTTTTGTTGTTGTTTATTTGTTTTTAAAGGATCGGATAATAAGTATTTTCAGCTTTGAAGGCCACGTCATCTGCCCCTTAACCATAACCACAGGCAAGAACACATAAGCGTGGCTGTGGACTAATAAACACATGGGAGGCCAGAGCTGGGAAATGGGATGACATTTTCCCACCTTTCAGAGAGGACCATATATCCCGCCCTCACACGAGAATTTCCCACCGCCTTGCAAGTCCATTCATAAGAAAACTGATCTCAAAGTCACCCTGGGGTGGGCAGCAATGTGAAGCTAGACTGACCACAGGCAGCTTCCTGGGGGTGGGGGGGGCACAGAGGGGCTCATGCCATAGAATGAACAATATGAAGAGTTAAAATGAGAAGGAGAAAGAAATCCCACGGGGGAAGCACACCCCAGCAGCACAGGGGCCAGGGCGGGGAGGGGTGCGGACGGATACTCACGACCAGTAGAGCAGCATGAGCAGGAAGGGGCAGATGATGAGAGCCTGCAGCACCTGCCAGTCCCGGCACAGCGCGGCCAGCCCCGGCATGAGGAACTGGCCCGCCATGGCCACGAAACTCGCCACCATGGTGATCATGAACCGTTTTCCCGGCGGACACAGCTCTATTCCTGGAACACAGACCAACAAGGGAAATGTTAGCGCTGCATCTGGGGGCTAGGAGTGAGGGGGTAGAACGATGTTAGAAAATGGGGGGGACCAAGAGCCAGACCAAATGGGGAAAGGAGTGGGGGGCCCAGGGTCACAGGGGCTCAGTTCAGACACAAGGAAATGCTGCCACTTTGGGGGTGTTCTTGTGTCACCCGTTGCCCCCTTTCCTCTGCTCTTTGCAGTCACAGCTTGTAGCCCAGTGGCTTCCCTGGCTGCCCATGCTGCCTTTATTCCCGAATAGGACATGTACTGGGGATCCTCTCAGCCTCTGGATGTTTCCCCTCTTGCTCCCCATGTGCAAGACAGACAGATCTATAATGCACAGGACAAAAGCAAAGTAGGTAGAGCCTAGTAATGACCTATGGGGACGCTACTTTGCCACACTGAATCCTGTGGCCACAACATTGTACACCTGTCTGTGTGTTTGCCATCTAAAGCCCAATGAATGGAGGGGACTATAGTCCCTTCTGTCTGCAAGAACCCATGCTTTGAATTTAATCTTCTGTAAGAAAGGTAAATCTCAAAGCTTCAAACTACAGTATCCTTGGGACACCCAATCCAGATCTAATACATGAGTTTTATAATAGTCCTTCGTACTGGAAAATGCGCCGGGACACACGCATGTATGAACACACACACACACACACACACACACACACACACACACACACACACACACACACACACACACCCCTGCACAGCACGCAAATTTATTTGCTCTTCTTTTTCTGCACTGTGCAGCATTCCTTGGAGTTTTCATTCTTACTTTTTCAAAGTGCAGTTAAAAAGATTCAAAGAGAAACAGGAGAGGGAAGCCCCACAGGAGAAAATATTCTTCCCAAGTTACTGTCCAGAGACTGTTCAACGCGTGGGAGAGCTTATCTGCCGAACATCTGGACCACGGTGGAGGAAGGAGGTCAAAGGGGCCAGAGCAGAGCAGATTGGATAAATCATCCTTGGCTGCCAGGATATTATCAGTTCTAACAAGCGCAGGGCATTGTGGCAGCCGGTACCAACACAGCTCACTGCATGAGAAACACAATCCCATCAGCAATTTCCGCTCGTTGGCTGAAGTCACCATCACAGTTACCGGCGAGAAGAGGAGAAACCTGGTCTCACTGACCGTATTTATAAAGAGCTCTATGGCCTTTAATTAGGAAAACAGGATTGAAGAGTCTGCCCTGGACCATTTGCTGTGCAATGCTCCCTCCTGCACCGCGGTCCAAGCTTACTTAAGTGATCCCTTCTTCGTAGGGCCCAGACATGCACTTCTGTTTTCCGGAATGATAAAGAAGCCTTTTCGGAGCAGAGTACAAGTTGAAAGTTCTAGTTTTCACTCATTAAACATAAGGAGACTTGCTTCTGTGGAACCACAGGATGTTTAGTGTTTGGAACTCAGGCCATAACGAGGAAAGGAGACTTAGCTCTTATGCCGCGACCTTCAAACAAAGTTAGAGAAGACATGAAACTTTTGCGCTGATGAGTTTGCTGGCAGGGCAGACGGCTTGCTGTTTATGGGTCTTCTTTTCACTACCTCTCTTGAACTTAGGACAAAATAATTAGAAAATATCTGCCATTAGAGTCCTGTCCCATTATCCACATGTGGTTTTCCTTCCCACCATTTCAGTTTCTAGTGCTCAGCTCAACCACAGTTGGAAAACATTAAGTGGAAAACTCCAGAAATAAACAATCTACGCATTTAAACTGCACATTATTTTAAACAGTAGGAAGAAATTTTGTACTGCCCTACTGCATGGGGGTAAGTCACCCCTCTGTCCATCGCATCCTTGCTATATATGCTTTCTGCCTGCCAGTTATTTAGTGACGTCTCAGTGATCAGATTAACTGCTGTTCACCATGGGGTGAGCTATTCCTCGTCAGCATATCTATACTGCATGTCTCTTGCCCGCTAGACACTTAATGTCTCTGTTATTAGAGGGATGTTATGATGTCACAAGCATGTGCTCAAGCGACTCTTATTTTACTTATGACCATAAACAATAAGATTATTGAGACTGGTGATTCAGATATGCCAAAGACAAGCAGTTAAGTGCTTAAGAGGAAAGGTGACAATTCTTTATCTGGGAAGGAAAAAGATCATGTGCTAAAGTAGCCAAGATCTACAGCAAGAAAGAACCGCAGCATGTAGGGTTGGGTCCTATCTGAGCTTTCTGGTGCCAACGGGAGTCTTGGAATGTGTCACCATTAAATGCAGGGCTGGGACTGCCATATAGTTCTTTTAGCATAGCTCTCTTTGACTGTCTCCTCCCACACACAAATCTACATTTATGCAAGGTCATGCGAGAACCAACTGCCTAGGCCAAGGTTGAGGTTTTAAGACTGTTCCTTGATAGGAAGTGATTCTAATGAGTTGCCCTAGCTAATGTACCTGTATGACAGTTTGTCTCCCAGAATCCTCTTCTGCCTCTCTTGTCAGCAGCCGAAGGCTCCACTTCTTTCCTCTGCCTGAAATGGGGTCCACAGACCTGCAGTGTCAGCCCTACATGGGAGTGGCCCAGGCCTGTGGGTGACATTCCCCAGGTGTGGCTGGCTGTCTATTTTCCGTGTGGTAAGCACTCACGCCTTTGACATGCGGCGATCTGTCTTCTGACCTTTCCGCCTGACTGTGCTGAGAATCCCAGTGGAGACCTGATCTGACTTCACCAGGCACAGCAAACTAGGAGGAATTTGCTATTCTTGCTTTCCTGATGGGGCCATGGAAAGACTCAGTGACCTGAGAAGGGGCACAGGTGTGACCATGTGCTGACAACTAACTTTTGTTCCTTGACTCACCAGAAATTCTGGCCAAACTGCCTGAATCCAACTGTGTTCTGAGAGTAGCTATAAAAGTGTTTAAAAACAAAACAATTATTGAACCACAAGAACGTGAGGCTTTCCATAAATCACAAGGGAGAAATCAGGGCTTCTGAATAGACAGAGATTGGATCCACTGTAACATCAAAGCCTTGAGTCCCGCCATCTGCCTGGGGGGAGGAGCAGGACTAGAAGGTGATGCTCATGTTTCCAGAGGGCTTCCCTCCCACCTAGTACGTGCAGCATCCGTGGAAGGACAGCGCTGACCACACAGCACTGACACTTGAAGGTGGATCCGATGACCCAATGCCAATAGCCTTGAATTCTGAAATTCAGGAAGATGGTGTCCTCTGGGTTAGTTCAGGAATGCAGATGGTCACAGATCATGTCCTGCCACTTTCCCTGCAATGGAGCCAGCCTCCGATTGTCATTGTGGGCAGCAGACTCTTGTTCTGAGTAAGGGACAATAAACTGTCATCTTACACAATGCACGAAAAGTTCAGACATAAAATGCCTCAGGAGCTGGGGAGCCTCCGGTACTAGTCTTGTCCCTGTTCAAATGAGTTGTCTACTCCGATTCAGGCACAGCTCTGAGCCTCGTTTCATCATCTGCAAATAGGTGTTGCACACACTGCCCCAACATGCTAAGCACAGTGTGATGCACCTGTGTGTGATAGTACTGGTGTTGCTGCTACTTACCACATTGTGAAATTTTCACCTGGTCACGTTTGGGTCTCCTTGTCCCCAATGAGGCCTGTTCAGTATTTATCTGAGCCAGGAATATTTCAGAGTAATAAGCCTGAGGTTTGTTCTAAAAGATGGAAGAAAATAATCATATTCGTATATTTTACTTCATGCTGGGGTGCAGCTGAGTGGCAGAGTACTTGCCTAGCAAGTGCAGGGCCCTGGGTTCAGTTCCTAGCATTGTAATAAAAACCAAACACACGCAAAAAAACAAGAAACAGAATTGAGTGACCACAGACCACAAAGATACCGCTGAAGATTCCAAGAATTAAACAGCCTGCAATTGAGACAGAGCCCAGGCATTCAGTCAGCACACAGTGAGGACAGTGCCAGGCCAGGCCAAGCCCAGGCTGTGTGGCATTGTGGCCTTGCTTGCGGCGGCAGCTCTGGGTCCACCAGCAACCTTGGCACTGTGAAGATGCTTGGGCACATGACTCATGCCATGACTGGCAGACTGGCCAAAGGGAGCAGTGACTCTAGACAATCCGCAGGGTCCTGGCTGGTCTGTGGACAGACTTTAAACGCGGAGCGGAGACTCTTCAGGAAGAAGACAAGAGTTTCACCTGTGGACCACAGCTGGCAAGAAGGATACCTCAGATCTGCCTGACCAGCCCTCATCCAGTTGCACAGAGGGTTGGAGGAAGCAAAGCCCCAAAGGGAGGCTTGGGGGTTCCCTGCTATGCACATCTGTGTGGTCTCTACACACTGTGGAATGATAAAACAACATCTGGCTTCGGGGGAAGGGGGATGACACTGGCTGGCTGGGCGTCTTGCAAGAAGTACAAAGGAACTGCGATGTCAAGGAGCCCTCACAGGAGACCCCTACAGCTTGTTTAAGAACCCGAGCTGAGATGAAAGGCTGGTCTCCGTTATTCGTCTTAGACTCTTACATGTAGCCTGGTGGGCTTTTAAAGCCTACTGCTTTGCTAATATCAAGGACAAATCATGATTTTAGAAATTCCTTGTTTGTACGCATGTGTTTTTTTTCTCCTTTGGTCAATCATAGGGATGGAAGTCTGGTCCTACATGTGCCCAGCAAGCACTTTACTGCTGAGCTACATCCTCAGTCCTGAGTTGGGCAGCCTACCCTGTGCTTGCTGTTCACGGGACAGCCAGTCCATGTAGATGCTGGTAATTGCCTGGATAACTCCTGGGTGCTGGCTCAGGGCCAGTTTTCTATTTTAAACCATTTACACTGTGGCATCTTGGGAGGAGTCTCAGACGAAGTCCTGGGCTCCCTGCTGGGGCTGGCTGGCAGAACTCATCCCTGGCTTCCACCCCGCCAGAAATACAAGTTGAGAAGTTTGAACTTCTGCTTTCAAGTCCTCTATAACCCTCACAGCACCTACTCTCATCAACTGTCTGCTGGGTTCAGCAGTCGCGAGTATTTAATTTAAAAAAATAATCTTAGAAAAGTATGTCCTATGTTCCTGCAAAATGGAGAAAGGAAAACACAGCTTTTATTCTTTCCTAAAATGCTCGTTTTCAGAGGTGCCAGGGGTGAAAGCCAGGGCCTCCCAGGACGTGCTGTGTAAGTGCTCCGCTAGGTTGAGCCACACCTCCCCCCAGCCTTAGCCTCATTCACAAAAGCATTGTGGATGCGACTGAAGGTAGGGGGGAATGCATCTCTTCTTGGGATAAAGTGTTCTAGATTTCTCTGAGTTCACAGATTCTTCCAGCTCTGGATTGGACTTTACTAAGTGTCTGACAATATTTAAACCACAGAATTAGGAATTCTTAGAATCTTTGTCCTTGAAAGAAAGTATGCCTTGCAGGCTGAAGCAAAGACTGGCTGGCTGGTGTGTGTGTGTGTGTGTGTGTGTGTGTGTGTGTGTGTGTGTACGTGCATATATGTGTGTGTGTGTTTTAAATTTCTTCTCTGCCTCTTCCAGGCTGTGTGTAGCTACTCAGCATTGATGTATGTTGGATTTCTTGTACTATGCATGCTCGCATGTTAGTCAGACTTTTTTGTTGTTGTAATGAATATCTGACATGAACAACTTAAAGGAAGATTTGCTCTGGCTCAGAGTTTCAGAGGTTTCAGTCTATCATGGTGTGGAGGGTGTGGTGCAGCAGAGTAGCTCCGTTCACAGGTCCCCTGCTGGGGCATGCTACATTGACCATGCAGCCCTCATCCAGGAAGTACCACCTTGCTCACCCACATGCAAGAGTCCAGCTTTGAATGGAAGGGTTGAAAGGCACCATGGAGAGAGAAGTGCACTCACTGGTCACAGAACAAGGGCTGAGAAGTATTTTTATAGCATTGTCTACTTGTAAAACTCTTTAGGAGAATGGCAGGCCTTCACTCTGGCTGGGTCCAAGACCACCCAGTACAGGGGAAGCCCACACTACTCAGGGGGGAGAGATGGCTCTGTAACTGCTCAGTACCCAGATAAAACACGATTCCTGGGATGGGAAACGCATCATGCCAGGGTCCCCCAATGACTGCTCTGTTGTTCCCTATCATACTCAGACCACCATGTCGGTAAGACGACAGAGCTAGGGGGCCAGGCTGCGCAGCTCAGCCCCAAGGACACGTAGGATTCATACAGGTTGCCCTTCCAATTCTATCATTCTAAGAACAGACTCTTCCTTTCCCACGCTCCTTTGTCCTCGGGTAGTATAGCAGCCCATTTTGACTAGGGAGGGGAACACAGGAGTGGAGGGAGACCATGTGTCCTCAATGGAGTCTGTCTTGCTGGAAAGATGGCCCCATCGTGCTGAAACCATCCCACTCCAGCCAGCCAGACAACGCCAGCTGTTGCCAGGGGCTGCTGGCCTGCTCTACTCCCCTCCTCCTGTAGCACTCCCCGCTGCGTCTTTGGTGCTGGCCCCGAAAGGGAAGGCACCACTGATAATTACTGCCACGGGCAAGGACACAGGCCCTGGGATCCTGGAGACAGACTTTGGGCCATGTGATTGTGGGATTTCTTATTATAGTAAAGGAGCCCTAAATTGCTGGACACAGAGACCCAAATAGCATCAGGAGGTAGAAGGTTGCAATTATCACGACAGCTCTAAGCTTCCCTTCCCTAAGGAAGACTTTGTATATCTCCTTAAGACTTGCCAACCCACAGGGATGGTCAACAGAATTGGAAAAGAGTGGCTTTCTCTTTTTATACAACAAGAAGATAAAGTTGAGGAAATTTTAAGTATTTGCTATAAATCACATCCTAATGGATTACGCGAGTGTCCAGATGTAGAAGTAATGGATGGTTCCTTACTGGGTACCTAGCACGCCATCACCAGCACTTGGGGTGGTGGATCCCTCTGAGGTGTGGTGCACCAGACGTGTTGCAGGCACTTTTTCATACATTAAACTCAGTTAATTTGCATAACTCTGATGTAGGTATGTTTTTTAGTGTTCACTTTACACAAGACCCCACATCTCAGAATGAGATGTCCAAAAAGCCCCAGCGAAGGAAGAAGCAAGGTCAGAGTTGAGGGTGGAACCCCATGCTGCCCACACCTCGGCTGCAGGTGGAGCTGTCTACTAGAATCTAGGTTCTGGGAAGGTAAACTTTGCTACTTGCAGGTCCTTAGAGCCCATGCTAAGCAAACACAGGGGACATGTACATCAAAGAGTAAGTGCCCAATGGTTTCTTTCTAGTCTAGCTGCTTCACCTGCAATGTCTCCCTTTTCTGGAGTTGCTAAATTGTGTTTTCTTGTGGGTATGTTTTGAGATAAGGTCTTGCTATGTAGCCCAGGTTGGCTTGAACTTGTGATTCTAGAACTGAGATTGCCAGCTGCCACCATGCCTGCCATGTCTCTGGGATATGAGCCACAGAACAGACCACGGCCTTATGAAGAGCTCAGTCAGCAGTGGCAGAAGCTGTCCAGACATCGTAAGTGGACACCATTCAAAGCTACGTTACGGAAGGTCTAGATGTTCACATACTGTGATAGTTAGATACAGCTGTCAACCTGACAGCTGAAGGCTCCAGCTCAGAGCACATTTATAAAGAATCAGTAGCTGAGTTAAACCCCAAGCAGCCTGCAGGAGAGTGTCCAACTGATGGGGGGAGGTCCAAGGTGGGTGGGGCCATTCTCTGGCAGTTGGATAAAATGGAGGGAGCTGGTTAAGTAAGTTGGTATCCTTCAGCATAGTTGGACTGATGTGCTATCTAGCAAGAGATGTCTGCTCCTCTCTCAGCAGTCCTGGGGTTACAGTTCCCTCGGCTCCTGGAGTTGGGTGGCACTCTTGCCAAGCTGAAATAAGAGCGTGACTGGACAATCACAAGCCAGAACAAAACCCCTTGTTACCATAAGCTACTTTATCATGAATTTATTGGCAACATGCAGGCCAATTGCAACACTCACTAATCACGATTTGTGGAAATATCAACTAGGAGAAGTTTCCCCTTCACTGAATCACTTATTTCTTCTGCCTTGTGTCTTGCCTTTGTCACTAACTTTAGGGGTCACGAGATGGCTCAGGAGGTGAAGGCACATGGCACATAGCTCACTATCTGAGGCCAATCCCGGAGCCTTCATGGCGGAAGGGGAAAACAAACTTCCGAACGTTGGTCTCGCGCCGTGGCATGCATGTGCCTGCTTTCAATCTCTTTTTCCCTCTCTCAAATGAATATTTAAAATTTAAATAAAAAAGTAACACTAGCATCATAGTGATGCAAACGAGGAACGAGGATTTAAAGGCTCATTCGTGTTCTGGCTTCACTTGCTTAAGAATTTGAATTGATGACACTTTTAGACTTCCAGGATTTGATCAGAGCAGAGAAATTCATGCAGAAAAATGACTTCAAACACCAGAATGGCTTCATATAATTCGCCTCTTACAAGTCTACTATGTGTTTTAACCTCAATGAAGGAGTACAGGGGGTGTCTAGGTGGTCACTGGGTCAAGACCACAATTTGGTAGTTGGTGAGATGACTCATTGTGTTAAGGCTTCTACCTGCAAACCCAGAGTTGACCCCTGGAGCCCACACGGTGGATGGAGAGAACAGACGTCTGAAAGTTGTCCTCCAACGTCCACACAACTGCACCCTATTTACTATTTCTTTCTCTTTAAAAAATTATAGAAAATTATAGAAGCCAACAACCAGTTTTTTCCAGCAACCAGTTTCAAAGCAAGAATTCACAGTGTTCACTTCCCCTGGGACTAGCTGTTCTGAGGATCAAAATCACACGTTAAGGATGGATCATAATGTATCATTAGGTTATGGATGTAAACAAGGGACTTTATTATTTAACTTTTTACTTTTTCATTTTTTTTTAGTTTTACAAACATATTGAGTACTTATCCTTGCCTCACTCTGTCCCACCTCCTACTTCCCTTCCTTCCTTTCATTAATCCATTCCACTTCCTCCCACCCCTCCTGCCTGTCTCCTTCCATGGACTCCAGGGTTTCCTCTGGTTTGTTCACTCTTGTGGGGGTTCAGCCCTATTGTGGCATGCCAAGTTGCCTCTCTTCGGGCCACCCCACTGATAGGGGCATTTTCCTTCACTCATCCAGCTCTAGTCCCCAAGGGTTCCACTGAGCAAGGGACTTTAGACTGCCTTCTCCCCCCTCCGGGAACCCCCCCAGACGTGCTCAGCAGAATAGCTTCAAGTCTCCCAGCCATGTCACAACAATGCTGCTTCGCCCCCAGCAGTGACAGCTCACCATGAGGTTCAGCCCGGGAGGAGTCCTACCTCTCAACTCTCGTTACTGTCCTCAATAATATTTCAAGTCAAATGTCTGAAATACTGTCATGTTACTAAAGTATGGATGCCTCTCTCTCAAAAGGACATTTTCTCATATAAATTTAACACTCTCAGCATATCAAAAAAGAATTCTTTAATAGTATTTAACACCCATCTAGATTCAAATACTCCAAATACTGCAAAAAGGCCTTTTCCAACTTTCCTTTTGTTTTGAATCAGATATATCGTAAATCTCTCCAGTCCCCTTTCCTCCTGACCCAACCTGCCTGTGCCCGCCTCCCTACCGCGCTGTGTCTTGGCGAGGAAGCCCAGCGGGTTCTCTCTTACTGCTGACCCCTACAGGAGAGTGGTCTGTTCTTCCAGGAAGTCCCACCCAATGTCTTGGTTGGCCTCAGGCTCAAGGGTTTTGACAGAAGGTTCCAGAAGCGGTACTTAATGCTTCATGCTTGTCACCCCCAACCCCAGGGTGGTGGGGATTCTGCACTGAGTTCTCAGATGGGACTGCGATTCCCATCTGCTCTTCAGCTTCCATCCCAGCTTTGCTTTGTGACATTCTTCCTCATGTCTTCAACATTCTTTGCTGATCAGGCCCCGAATCAAGGCCTTCACCTGAAGTGCAAAATGCTGACTAGATTTCTAATTCCATCTTGTGCATCACTCTCAACTTTGCAAAGATACTGACTTGTCAAGGGAGGGCTGTGCCTTACCCTGAAATGCAGTCACTCTGGGAGAAACTGCACCACACAGCAGCCCTCTGTGGATGGCGCACCTCACATGTCAGTCACCTGCCACGGGCTCCTATTCCACTCAAGGCAGAAGCAAAGTCTGAACAGTGTAATCTCCACCCCTCCTCTGTTCCTGACCTCTACACCTGATAGCCCTAGTACTTGCTTCAGCCATCTTGGCTGCACACACCACTGTCCTCAGCCCAGCAGGTTCAGCCCAGCAGGCTGTTGCCCAAGTGCCTACTGGGGAGCGCTGCCTGACCACCCACGCGGACGGCGATGCGTGCTTCTCACTCTCCTGTGCTCCTGACACACAGGAAGCGTTCCTTGGGAACAGACCTTCGGCTGTATCTTTGTCTGGGACTGGTTCCAGGAACCTGTACAGACCTGCTGAATTAAGACACCAGGGCCAGGGCCAGAGAGCTGGGGTGACAGACAGGGTGACTCAGGTACATCTTCCATTTAAGGACCATTGTGTGGAGTTTTACAGATACTCTGCCATATGGCCTTCTAATAACCGGGAGGAGAGGGTGCTGTTTTATCATCGCATTTCAGAGGTGACAGAACGCATTGGGGTTTCCCAGTCAGAAGGTCTAGGGCAAGGACTCAGAATGGTGTTTCCAAGAAGTTCCCGGATAATGAAACAACTGATTAGCGACCCTCTAGCACCAGTCTATGTGGATAGATTTCCTTCCCTTCTAGGGAGGCCCCTGACTCCTGTTCCCGTCGCAGTACCCCACAGCAATGATACCGGCATCATGAGCTGCTTAACACGGGCCACACCTACCGCCCACCAGCCTTCCCCTCTTCTTCTTTTAACTGTATAATTTTTTTTTCTCGGTTGAAAAAAAAAAAGCAAGGCAAGCTGCAGCAAAAAAAAAAAAGACTTGGATGTGTAGAGAAATTTGAAATTTCTATTTTGGATGAAAGAAACCTGGGAGAATGTGGAGCAGAGCAGAGCTGGTGCCAGGCGTGAGGCATGTGTGGAGCCGGCTGGCACGACGGGGCAGCCCTTGGCAAGTCACGACGCACTTGCCTGGTTGACAAACCTTTAAATTCAATTAGCGAAAAAAACATCGTGGAAGTCACGCAAAACATGACTGGGGTCAGGGGCTGACCCGCATTCCCAGTCTGCAGCCAGAGCCCGGACCCACTCTATTCAAGGAGAAAACAAGGTCTTGGAGTCGGCTGGCGGTCAAGAAAAGGCTTGATTTCGAGCCTGGGGCTCTCTGACTTCATCACGCTGTGTTTGGCCAATAGGAGCCACCAGGATGGCGCTGGGTTTATTTTTAAATTGCAATTACAATAAAAACCAGAAATCAAACTTGATAGGGCACATGCGAGTTAAAATTAGCTTCCTCCCCTCCCGGCAAGTGGGAAAACCCTTTGTGCTGTTCAACCTAACTCAGCCAACTAAAGGGGGGTCAGATTAGGCCAGAGCTGGAAAGTGGTGTTCAAGAAACAGGTCCCCAGGGAGGGGCATGCTGGCGAGGCGTTGCAAGAAGTGGTTCTTCTCTCAAGCCAAGTGAAATGATGTCTCGTAGTAGTAGCGGCAGAGCGGCAGCAGCAGCAGGGGTCCCGGGAGCAGCTAGGACTGAGCGCCATCTCGCTCAAGTCCATGTTGTTTTTAATAGAGCTTGATCCGCATCCGCTGGAATCTCCTTCACATGGGGATGGACCAGGAGAAAGTAGACACCGGCAACCGCTAGTTCTCAGCCAAGTCCGGGCCCAGGACTTTAGCGGCTTGGCCTTCTTTGCACTGAGTTCTTCCTATCCACAGGTCCCAAGTAGTGGACCCCCCCCCCCGGCACGTTCATACACATGGCATGCTGTATGCCGAGTGTGGGCTCAGTCAATAGAGGCTGAGTCATCACATTTATTACCTTGGGTCACAGAACATTCCCTCGTCTAAATTCCCCAGCAATTAAGCCAGATTCTTCCCCAGCTGGACTCGACTTTATTCCACTGTGATTTCACTGACAGCTGTGTGGCCTCTTAAAAGACCCTCCTTTAAAAACCGGCCTCCTGTAAGAGGAAGACTTTTGAAAGTTGGGGTTTTTCTTTCTTGGGGGTTCTGTTTGTCCCCCCAATTCTAAGATGCATGAATTATGAAGAAGCCAACGAGGATCTGGGCTGCTCTGTGGGAGCCTAGCAGTAAACTGAAGGGATTATAACAGACACACAATGACTGGAGCCTGGGAGTCTGAACTGGTTCATGACCTTAGACTATGACTGGTGGAAGGAGACAAGATCTCTCTACATCACACATCACATCTGATTCCTTGTTGCTGCTGCTGTTACTGCTGGTGCTGCTGCTGTTTTTCTGAGGCAGGGCTTTGCTCTGCTCCCCAGGCTGGGCTCAGGGACCCAGTTTCCGTCTCCCTGGTGGCTGTGGCCACAGGCACAATCACCACCATTTTACAATCGCTTCTCACCGGTTGAAGACCTTTGCCCTTCAATTCGCCCTCCACACTATTAACTGCTACTGTGGCTGGTAATGAAACGTGTTTTTACCTCACAGGTAAAAACGCTATGTCTAGTCCAAATCTTGAGTGCGCCGCTCATGGTTCACAATTCCACGTCAGCCAGTCTTCCTTGGCCTGTGCCCCTCGGTGCTCCTCTCATAGAACTCAATGTTCTTGGCAAAGCCAGCGGTTCTGAGCCTTTTATCCCTGCCCACCTGAACTCTGTCCTCCGAGCTATCATTGTCTAGATCAGCTTCCTCCATCTTCCCTTAACGGGCCAAAAAAATATCACCCCCTTTCTTCTGGACCCCATAATCACACTCCAGAACCTGTGGTACCACCTTCCCTGTATCTGGTAGTCTCACAGCTCAGAACGGAGAATCGGGGTTGGCATCTAATGCCCTGCTTAGTGTCTGGCACTACACTCGCCTGAGATGCCAGCGAGCAGCCCGGCATGGGCAGCCCGTGTCTTCCTCATCAGACCAGAGATCCATTCCAGAAGATGGCTGGGTGTGGCTCTGCTGCTGGATGGGGATCCCAGCCTCCCAGCTCAACCCTGTTCTACATCTGGTAACATTCTTATTTGGGGTCCAGAAGACCTAACTTATTGACTCCCATAGACACAGTGAGTGAAGGAGCCCACGGAGGTTCCATGGTGGGAAGAGGCCCTGTTGGAAGGGAATCGAGGCAGGACGGCAGGGAGCTGGGGGAATGATCCTGTGTGCCCCGTGTCTGGGCTCTGTGTGGGCATGCACGACCTGGGGTGGAAGAGGTCTAGTGAGGCCCCAGACCCTCTCTGCTTCACTGACCTACGGATGCTCTCTGGCACCTAGTTTTCTCACTAAAAGAACATCAGACATGCTTACCAAGTTGTGAAGGGGAACAGAGTAGGGCACCCCAGTAGCATGACTCTGCTGAAGGCGGCTGAGAAATGGCAGCAGACACGGGGAACGTTCTACCTCCACTACCTACCTAGGGCAGAGCACAAGTTGCCCTCTGTCAAGTGTCACCCTCACGGCTCCTTCCTCTACCCACTGCTGTCACCGAGTCGGCATAAATGGACTTCACTGAGCTATCCTTCTCCCTACAATTTACTTTCCTTGACGCCTGAGCACTTCTCTTGTTTTGTCCTTTTCCCACAGATTAACTCCTTATAGACCACATAGAAATTCCCACGTTAACTCCTTGATAGACCACATAGAAATTCCCACATTAACCCTTGGATAGACCACATAGAAATTCCCATATTAACTCTTGGATAGACCACATATATATTCCCACATTAACTCTTGGATAGACCACATATATATTCCCACATTAACTGCTCATTTGGGTTTCCAGTTTCGGATCTATGAGAACCCGTTCATGTAAGCAGTTAGAAAATTCCCATCCACTAAAAATTCAAATGCTGTTTTTTCTTTTGGTAGTCTGTCTTCTGACGGTTTATTTTATGAGGTCTGAGTATTAATCCTCAGAGGTGGTGTGTCATCTTATAACAGTGGGGTAGCTTTTTTCCTAAAAAGCACAATCTGTGGAATAAACAGAAGCTACACAAGGTGGAACGAGGCAGCACTATGGGGGGACTCAGCTCTGCACAGCCACACAGGTCTTCAGAGTCGCTGCTTCAGTCTGAAAACATGGCTTCTTTTCTCCATCAAAAGCAACATTATTTGTGGTAGAACACACGTAGCACAGAGAACCACAACTGGCCAAATGCAGGAGTAAGGGACTGAGGAGCACTCGGCTCTAAACAGAACATCAAAATCATCCTCCATCCCTAGACTCAGGAATCTTGTGGAAGAGCCTTGGGTGGGGAAGGAACTTCCAGACGGCAACTTCTGGTCAGGATAAGGCTGCTGCACCTAAGAACTCGCTGCAGGTATGCCTCCTTCCCCCAGAGCTGCGCGGTAGCTGGCCTATCCATGTTTTTACTATGGATGAGGGTAGATCTCAAGAAATACTACATCACCCTGATAGACAGGCTAATGTCGGACGGGAGAAGGGGGGTTTCCTTACAACAATCTATCCACTGATGACACACGAGCAGGTGCTCAGGTCATTCCCAGTACAGGCATCCCAGATGAAATCCCATGGGCCACACATGGAAAAAAAAAACCATGAAAGTAGGAGGGAGACTCGGGGAAAGGAGATTTGAAGCAGGACACGAGGGGAGATGGGAATGGTAGGAAGGGGTGAAAACACATGAATTCACTTGATTTAGGTATGAAAGTATCAAAGAATAAAAATAAAAATTTTAAAAAGTGACATGTTCAGAATGGAGGCAAGAAAGGGGCAGAGAAGGGACCCAGAGGAGTGTGGGGGTCTAGGACAGCCACAGAGGGAGAGATGTCTCGGGAGACTAAGAGACTCAGAGGGGTACAGGTGGGGATGACTTGTCTCAGAGGAAATGCAGGGGTGCGTGCGTGTGTGTGCGTGTGTGCGTGCGTGCGTGTGTGTGTGTTGGGGTGGGGGGAGCCAGTCACTGCCTGGGCAAAGCGCAGATTTAAGGCTCTTTTTTCAAAGCAAAAATTCCCTTCAGCCTCCTGCCATCAGGGGCTTCACGGCCTGGAGACCAGCTCTCGATTCTGATAAAAATATTAGCAGTGTGCTTCCATCCCCCGCCCCGGCCCAGCACACAGCTCTCTCCATCTGCGGTTTTGCCCAGTTCAGCCACAGAGCCTTTTATTTCCTGTTCAATCCAGGTACAGCTCTGGCCCCCTGGCCCTGTGTGAGAACCTTAACTTTTGAACCAAGATGCTGGAAGACAAGATCCACGTTCTTCTGTGGACGTGGACCAGGGGAAAACATCGCTTCCACCCTGCTCTTCCTCCTCTGGGGAGGGTCTCAGGCCCAGAAGCCTCTCTTGCAAAACCAGTTCGAGGTGGCTTGGTGGAGCAAGTAGGAAGGAGGGCTGGGGCTCCTGTGTTGAACTTGCCTGGAAGTTCCAGGCCCATGACCTCGACAAGGACTCGGCACTCTTGCCTGATGCGGCAGCAGGCAGCGTGTGGAAACGCGGGTTCTGAGAGCAGGGCAAAGGGCACACACTCCTACTTAGTGCCAGGAACAGTGCGTGACAGGAACTTAGGACACGAATGGCCCAAGCCCTGACCTGGGGACCGGTCACAACTGTGATAACGTCTGAGATTGAATGCCCCTCTAGTGCCAAGAGCCACAACGCAAATGAACTTCTGTCAAAGCCTATAACGTGCAAATGTTGGGAAGCTTTGCACGAGAATGGATGCTTGCAAGGTGTCCTCATTTCTAAGGCAGTGCAGGCCTTTTCTACAAGTTCCTCTGTGGAAAGGCGAAAACATTATTTCAAGGTCCTGCGTGAAAACGTGGCAGAAGGTTGTCACAGAAAACTTCTAAAGCCACACACAGCCTGCGACACGCTGGGAATCCAAGAGCTCAGGGATTGCTAACAGCCACGGCAGGGAGGCGCACATGAGCATCTGGAATCAAGAATGGAGGCAACACAGGCTTGAAGTTACCGCAGTCTAAAAGAGCCCCGTTGCCACACTGCGCTCCCTCTTGTAGCAACGTCTCACGGGCCTGGGGAGCACGTCTAGCCACTGGGCACTTTTGCAACAGCCTGCTGTGAAGCAGGCTCAGCCGGCTCCTGGGAGTCCCTGCGCTGCAGGAAATGCATTCAGAACACCAAGCGATTTATTAAGGGTGGTCCTTGCACTGAACCCTCAGAGAGGCAGATCCTTTCACTGGGGCACTTGGCTACAGATGTCAAATTGATCACTGCAGACTGAGCCTTTGGATACAACTGTGAAGACTTACTTAGTCAAGGCAAGCCCCGAGAGAGACCGTCTAATTGATGTGGGATGACCTGGTCCAGGATGGGCGTGACTATTCCCTAAGCAGGTGGATGAGATGGTTTAGTACTTTGATGGACCGGCAAATGCTACGGTGTGGACCTGGTGCGGCCAGTTCCCTCGCTCCAGATGGTGGTCTGAGCCAAGAAGAAATCTCTTGTTCCCCTAAACTATTTGCCAACACGTTCATTCGGCAGCAGAAAGGCTCATTGGGGAAGTAGTTTCCAGTAAGTGGTGCTTCTGAAGGAAGGGAAAACACAGACCACCAAACGCACTTTTTGTTTTTGGCCCAAAGATTTTATTCCCAGAGCAGAGGTTTCGCACAGCCAGAACCCCTCGAGGCGACGTGTGTGAAGTCCGGCTTTAGAAAGACAGCTGTGAGCCCCCACTAACAATCTCTAGATTAGTTCAGGTCTCCCCCTGCTAGGGGGTCCAAAGGACAAAACACAGAGGGAAAAAGTCACGTTGTTCTTCCTCTGGGATGTGAAGCTTTCCCAGGGTATTGGTGACATTCAGATGTAAATGTCGCTGCAGAAAAGCCACAGGACTTCTGGGGGCAAATGTTCAGCGGCTCTTGTGAGTCACATTCTGGAGTCTCTGACCAAACAGACAGAAGAGAAAAGAGCGAAGAGCCATAAGGACTCGAAGCACTGGAAGCACATTCTGAGCAAAGCTCCGCTGCCAAGGGGAGGCACAGGGCAGAAGACAAAGAAATGCTGAAAGGAAGTTTCTGCACGGCCTGACTTTCAACTCACTTCTCAAAGCTCACCATGTGCTTTGGGTAAAATAAATAATGCAAGTTATTTAAAGTAAAGTTAATGGATTTTTTAAAAAGATAACTGAAATATATATGTATTTCTATATCATATTTAATTTTTTAAAAGTTTAATTTTTAAAAAAAGCCATTTTATTTTTTAAAATATAAAAATATATTTAATTTTTTAAAAACTATTTTTTAAATAATTATATATATATATTCTATATATATAACTGAAAAAACATGTATCTCCCACTTCCATAACAAGTGAGTAGATATGTTTTGATTTGTGGATGGAAGAAGCGTCTGAAACAGAGTTAAAAAGGCAGTCAGTCCAGGGATAGTAATTCCTAAATCAATGCTTCATCTTCTAGATATGGAAGAGGCTTAAACCCTAGTCATGTTCGTGTGGACACTCAACTTCAGTCCCCATTATGGTCAACCAAAATGGAGCTCTCATTTAAAACAAACCAGTACTTTGGTGTCTCAAGTGTGTTTCCTTAACATGAAACATTGGGTCTTTCAAAAGGACTTCCTGTGGACCTCGATGATGTGGTATGGTCACAAGCATAGCCCCAGAAACATGCATGTGCCACAGTAGACACACACAGACATACACAGACACACATGTTCTCTCTCTATATATAGAAGTCCCTGATAGCAAACTTATTCCATCATGGATTTCCATGTGCTGCCCCACCCTGGCTCCACCAACCACAAAGTCTTCAAACCAGTGAGTTAAAATAAATCTTTTCTCTTTATAGGCTGGCTGTCTCAGGCATTTTGCTATAGTGGTGGGAAGCTGAATCCTTAGAGAAGCTCACAGAGCGGCCAAGGAAGGATACTTTCAGGGGCTCTGCATCCTACATGACACAGAAAGCGACACCTAGGAAGGAAGGCTACTGTTTGGGACTCTGTATCCCATGTCAGCACAGAAAGGGACCCAGGATCTCAAGGGACAAGAGTGGTGCAAAAGTCCCAAGACAAAAAGAGAGAAAAGAGCAAGGTTAGGTGTGTTTCGCTAAGATTTTTGTCTGAGGTATCTGGCGGCTTTGGCTTAGCTCTGGAAATCACAGCGATTCTTCCCTGGTAGGGAACCTTTCTAAATTAGGGAACCTGTGACAGCTGGATTCTTCTAGAAGGCTCTGTTATTAGGTGCATGGCAGGCTCTACATGAAGTGTTAGTCTGCAAATGGCTGCAGCTCCAAACACCCGCAGGCACAGTCTGAACTCAACAAGGACTGTCACCCCAAACTCCATGTATTCTACACCCCTTTGCTGGGGTGGCCCTAAGAGGCTGGCTACCAAATGGGCCTCAGCTCACATGGCTGACAGCAGACCTTTGACTTGCAGCACAAGAGTTAGCCCCCCCCCTCGCCAGCTAACACACTCCCTTTCCTTCCTCTCCTCCTCGCTCTCATTTAAACATATGCCTTTCTCTTAGACAACTTTTCTCAATCAGACCAGCCTAATTTATCACCAAGGCCATTAACGAACCCAGCTTATCAAAGAGTGCTTGCCCCAGTGTTTGTAGAGACATAATTAAACACCCAGCGAGTGGCTTGGCGTCTGAGCACACAGGTTGCCCATTTGCCTCGGAGCATAATGGTGATGATTGACGACCTCGGGGAGCAAGCTGGAGGGGAATCCAGCACATAACTTGTCACTGTCAGACATCTGTGCACTTTGGAGAGCAGCCCTGTACACGAGAGAGTGGGAAACACCTCATTTGGAAAGCACGGCATGAAGTAGAGAAGGGTTTTACGGCTTATCCATGTTTAAAATGGCATTACCTCCAGCTAATGTCAGACTCAGTCCTTTCACTGCTAAGTTAGGAACTGTCTAGAGGATTTCTGTGAAGGGAACAGAGTATGAATTAAAACAAAGACAGTCCGGTCCCTGACAGTTTTGGGAAGACACTGCCAAAATTTTTGTCAATATGGCTCTTTCAATGAATTAAAGTAAATAAAATTTATTGTGTGTGTGTGTGTGTGTGTGTACCAGAGGACATTCTAAGTCCCTGTGCAGGACCAAGGGTGACTCCAGGAATCATCCTGGATTGCTTCTACATCCTTCTCGCTTTACTCTGGGATTTCCCAGCTCTGCTCTCCAGGGCTGAAGTGCAGGCTGCTGCCTTTTCCACCTGGCATTTTTATGTGGGACCTGGGATCTGAACTCAGGATCTTCTGCTTGGGAGACAGAGTCTTAACTCCTGAGCCATCTCTCCGGCCCAAGTTAAATAAAATTTAAAATTTACTTTTTCAGTTGCACTAGCTACATTCAATAGTTCAACTGGATAGGGCTGACCACAGAATGTGATGTCAAGTACTGAAATGAAAGCATTCTTCCTTCATTCTTGATATATAACTAGGAAAAAGGGAAAACCAAAGTTAAACATTTAAATTATGCCACATTTCACATGTGCTGAAAAATTGTAAGAAACCAACAAAAACAAGCACAATCCCAGGGTGTCATAGTCAGATGCAGGTGTCAACTTGACAGTTGAATGTTTGAGCTCTGGGTACATTTGTAGAGAATTGGTAGTTAAGCCCAGAGTGAACCTGCCTGATGGATGGGGAAGGCCCAGCTCATGGTAGGTGGGACTAGGCCCTGAGCAGGTGAATCAAATGGAGGGAGCTGCTTGAGAGAGTCGGCATCCTTGTGTACACTTGGCCAGACATGCTGGTCTGGCAAGTAAGGATCGTCCCTCTCTCCACTGCTATGTGGATATGGTGTGGCCAGTCCCCTCAGCTCTGGTGTTGGCGTAAGGCTCTCCTGCCATACTGGATAAAGAACTGTAACCAGAAATTATAAGAGAGAACAAACCCCTTGTTCCCTTAAGTTGTTTGATGGTAATTTATCAGCAAAAATGCAGGCGAACTACTATACAGGGCTTAACTTGTTCAAATCTTTTTACTTGTATTTTAGTTTTTCCACAATATCTGAGGCTGGGTATTTAATAAAGAAGATTATTGGCTGCACAGTCCAAAGAGCATAGCGAGGACCCTAGCTCCATCACGCATGCAGAGAGGTAGAAACAAAACCAGCATGTGCAGAAGAGGCTGTGCCCAGTGGTGACCTCGCTTTGGAGTCACCCACTCTCTGGAAAACTAACTGAGTCATCAGGCAACTACATTAGTCCCTTTCAAAGGCAGTACCTCTGTGGCCCTTCTGCTAGGATCCATTAAACACATCTACCATATCCTAATTCCAACGAAGACTAAACTTCCAGCCCATGACCTCCGCAGCACTTAGCGACTTGCCTTATTTTCTTCCCCTCTTGTTTTTAGTAAAGACAAAAAATAAAACACCACAGATACTTTGAAAATGAATGTACAGTATATTAGCAGTGTGTGTGTACGCACGCATGCGTGTGTGCACACATATAGACACCACAGATGGACATTGGTGTTTTTCTCTATCACTTTCCACTGTAGTTTTCCAGACAGGATCTCTCACTGAACCTGGAGCTCAGGTTTTGATTCTTTCAGACTGGCTGGCCAGTGTGTCCCAAGGGTCCTCCTGCAGCCACGTCCCCAGTGCTCGGATTGCAAATGCATGCCACTGCAACCAGCTTTGTATGTGGGTGCTGGGATCTGAACTTAGGTCTTTGTGCTTGTGCAGCGATCACTTCATCAACTGAGCCATCTCCCCACTAGATCCATTTAGAGACTCTCATAAGCATGCTGTGAAAAGTTTAAAGACTGCAAGTAATAATGCAGCCATATGCTCAGGGTTTGTTGATGATGCCGGATGGTCTGGGTTCTGAGTTTCCTGGAAAACTAAAAGCATTCTAGAATGTTTGGAAGCTAATTTGAATCACAAAATGATCTCTAAATATCCTTTTTGTCGCAGCAGGAATGGAGAGTATGTAGAAAGCCAACTTCAAGCGCGAAGCACACGGAGATTCCCAAGCACTCGGCACCCGCTTCTGCTTTTCTTCATTTCCCAACAAGCTTCTCGCATCTGTACACCTGATGCTGCCTCGGAATTGAGTAAAGACGCTTTTGAAGCTGACAGCAAAAGGTGAAAACGCTCCCCTGGCAGTGCAGGCAGCCTGGGCTGAGGGTTCTTTCTAGTCTGGGTAAACCATCCCATGAATTGTAAATAGCAGGAAGCAAGAGGACCCCTCGCTGTGCCAGCTTCTTTTGTGCAAACAAAGTGGCTGTTTATTGTCCTGTGGTTGGCCAGACAAAAGATCCCTTGCTGAGGCTGTACTGAAAGCAGAGACCATCTGCCTGTCCAAATTCTTTACCCTTTCATCTTAGTGTCACTGCTGTCTGCTCAAGTCCAGCGACTTCTGACGTCAGCACTTGGGGATGGAGCAGAGGTGTTTGAATTGGTGCAGAGATTCCGATGACCAAGGAATAAATGAGGAGCTGCCCTGGGCTTCATAGAGATTGTGGAATGTGCCTCGTGACAGCTACCAGCGCTTAACATCTCCCACCTATGACTCACAGGTGATCTGGCTGGACATGGGACCCTTGTTCCCAAGAGAGACTTGACCGCCACTCCGACAGCCAATGTGACAAGTCAGCTCAGTCTGCATGCGTTTCTGCCACTTCTGACACCCGATAGTGTATGACAGTAACTACGCTCACCCTACCCTACCTACATAGACACTGGCCTCAGCTTCCACTTCTGCCCCTAGTCTGAGCTGAGAACATCTGATTCCATCCCTTTCTCCCTTGTGTGACAGAGTCCTGGGGTCTTCCCACTCACTGTTCTCACTGTTGCAAGCACAGTCTCTATGCAGCTGCCGTGTGGGAAGTGTCCCTTCCATCTCTTCTACCACCTGGTCTACCAGGTCACTTGCAGGCAACTGAGGCAGCTGGTTTCACGGATCTGTGGGATCTGATTGTTGGTTGCAGCTTCTTCCTAGTTTCCCGCAAGAGCAGAACTGACTGACTTGCTGCTCTCCAAGCACACCTTCAGTTACATCTTTTTAAATTGGGCTTCACCAAACTTGATGAGTCTTCAAACTTGGTGAAGCTGTTTTGGATCAGGACATGCAACATTTAAGGAAGAACATACATTTTTACCGTTTAAAATTAAATACAGATACACGGTGGGGAAATTTCTGAAAATATAGAAATATATATATATACATGTATATCCACCAATAATCCAAGCACAGTGTGTTCATATTATAGTTTTCTCCCAATTTTTAAGAGCTGCTTAAAAGAAAGGTGGGCTCAATGGTAAGGATGCTTGCTGTGCAAGCTTGGGGATCTGAGTTTGAGTCCCTAGGACTCAAATAAAAAAGGTAGGCCTGGTCGCATGTGCTTGCCGTCCCAGCAGTGGGAGCAGAGGCAGCAGATCCTGGGAGCTGTTTGCGGACTTCAGGTTCAGGAACTGATCCAGTCTCAAGACATTCAGCACCCTTCTCTGGCTTCACAAATATGTGTTCTGCATGTGCATGTATACCATACAAACACAGACACAAACGCGCACAAAATAAAAAACAAATAAGAGTTATTTAAGTTTGTTATCAGTCTGTTTTGTTATTCATTGGCAACATTTCTCCAAGTCATTAAAAAAGCCACCCCTCAAGGTGACATTCCCTGACTGCTGGCTCTTGGGAAGCTAGGCTGGATGACTTCGCCGTTGGAGGACTTACCCCTGGCTCACTTCCCTGCTGGGCTGCCAGTCACTTTCCATCCTGTACAGTCACGTTATCATGTCCCCACTCACTGGCTGGCTTTCCTGTGGGATGCTACCCTCCTTGTGGGCAGATCCTTCTCCACTTCCTCACACTTTCAAAAAAGTCTCAAAGAGACAGATGTTGACTGGCCAACTAATGTGCCTCTCAAGTCTGGGTTGAAGCAAAGCTGAAGAGCAGAACAGTGGAGTCAGGCCCAGTCACCCATTCCCCGGGGCGACCAGCTGCAGAGCCCACCCATGGGGTGTGTTCTAAATGCCTTAACTCTCTCTCTGTCGAATCTCCCACATCTGTATTTAGATCTCCTGGGTCTGTTTGGAGCATCTGTATCTCAAGTAGTAGCTAAATCTAAAGAGAAACGTCTGGATCTGTTTGGACTTCCTAGGTTGCTCCTCTCATGCAAGAAGAGCACCTCCTCCACTTGGAGCATATGGACCACTTTGTGGCTCTTCCGGAACTTGCCCCCATTCTGCTGATCAGATCTCTCCTGACTGTGGCTGTCCTTGCTTCACCTCGCATGTTCAGCCCGTTTGTCCCTCCGGCCTGGTCAGGGCTGTCGTCCCTTTGGCTTAGCCAGTCTCTTATTGACCTTTGCTTCCAATTTCCCAGGTATATTTCCATCAAAATGGTCTTTTCAGGCTGCAAACCTCTATCACTTCATACTTGTTTTAGCCCAGCAGAGATGCTACCCGCAGACTCCGAGACAGGGCGTGGCAGAGGAAGTCCTACTCTGCTCTTCCCTCGGCTGCAGCCCAGGTTCCTGCATTCTGCGCTCCGAGCCAAGTTCCTGAGGTCTCAGCAGGAAGTGTGTGGCGGCACCTTTGCACATGTCTCCTCCTGCCAGGCCTGCAGGTTCTGCACGAGTGACAAGCCTTGGAGAGCTGTTTCCTTTCCACGCCCTCACTGTGACCCTCCTGCCTTTCAACAGCACTCTAAATCCCCTTCATGGTGTTGGCCCACATTAGGGACACAGTTCCCTGACTGACTGTGTTACCTGTCTCCTACCTAAGGTTCAGAAGGAAGAGAACTAACTCATCTTTGTCTTCTTTAGGGCTGAGCTCTAATCCTTAGTAACTGACCATCCTTCAACTCCTTGCTGGAGAAAGGCGGAAAGGAGGCAGAGAAAGGAAGGACGCGTGTGTCCTGTCCGCTGCTGCAAAATGACAAGTCCTGGCTGCCTGCACCTGGGCATCGCCTTCCCTGGGCTGGGCGCTCTTTCCCATGGGCTTCCTCTGCAGGGCATATTTGGCTCATCTGTGGTGTGGCCAAAAGCATCGGTCTGCTTTGTATTTATCCTTCTCTCTGTTCCTGACCACTGGCTCCCATTTGTACACCTCAATGCACGTGTACGGGCGCGCACACACACACATATACACAGGACATGGCCTGCTGTTCTGTACTTGCTAATTCATTTGCCAGTTTAGACATTCATTGAAGGGTGGTACTTTTTCAGCTCCTGGGATTCTACCTGTCTAACCCCAGGTCCAATGCCTCTTCTCAGCCAGTGATGACTCATTCCCATCTCTGATTAGGAGAAGATCCGAGAGGAGTTCAGACCTTCCTCCTCAGGAAACATCACTGAGCCTTTCCATGTAGGTCTTCAACTGACCGAGGAGACAACCCTTCTCAGAGATCAAAGGTCCCCAGGTCCCAGAGCCAGGTCAAGGCAGGAGATGACTGGCTGGAACGTGCTTCTGTTCCGCAGGGAAGTCACCTGACTCTGTCCCTTCCACCTGCTTCCTCGGTCCTCATCACCAGGCTGGAAATAGAAGCCAGTCTCTTATTATCTCTCTGGAAAGTAAACAACTGCTCCCCCTGGGTAAACAGCGAAGCCACGGAGCTCCTGGGAGCAGGTCCACAGGAAGGATGATGCTGCCCGCCGTGGCCAGAAAGGGCAGCAGGGCTGTTTTCTGAGGAGCTGGAGCTGGAGTCTCTCCTGCTCCTCTGAGCCGCCTCTCCCAGCTGCCGTCCCTCCTCACCCAGTTCTGAGAGCTCAAGGTCTGCTGCCCCGAGCAGCACAGAGTGGGCTAGCGGGAGCCCCGAATCCCTTTCCACTTCTTGCCCTTTCCTTTGTCTTTTTAAATGACATAAATTTATTTACTTGTGAGGGAAATGGGAAGAGAGAAGGATTGAAGAGGAGGAAAGAGAGAGAGATGTTACAGTTTACAGGTGGAGATCAGAGAACAATTTTTGTTGCTTTTTTCTGTGCAATTCTTGTGTAAGTATACATATCTATCATTGTTGCAATCTGCCTGCATGGTTGCTGATAAATGACCATCAAAATGGTTTAAGGGAACAACAAATTTATTTTCCTACTGATAGTCCGGTTACAGTCTGTAGTCCAGCTTGACCGGAGAGCACGCTCCAACACAAGGGCCGAGGGAACTGGCCACACCATCTGCATAATGGCTGAGAGAGGGACAATCCTTACTTGCCAGACCAGCATGTCTGGCCAAGTGTACAAAAGGATGCCAACTTTCTCAACCAGCTCTCAGTATTTTATTCCAGAGCCTAGTCCCACCCACCATGGCTGGGCCTTCCCCATCAGCTAGACAATCTCCTGCAGGTTTGCTCTGGGCTTGACTCAACCATTAATTCTCTACAGATGTGCCCAGAGCTCAAACCCTCAACTGTCAAGTTGACACCTGCGCCTGACTATGACAGTCATGCAACCTTGAACATCACAACTATGACACGTCCAGGAGACAATGCCTGGTCCACCACCTTCTCACTTCAGGCTCTTACAATCTTGCCGACCCCCCTCTTCTGCAGTGTTTCCTACACCTTGGGTTGGGGAGAATGAAGCTTATATGTCCTGTTTAGGGACAAGTAGTCCACCAACACTTATTTTCTGTTCTGTGTCTGATCTTACCCATTTTACCTGTCTATAATTGGTCCAAGCAACCCCTCAAAGGCTAATTTCTCCTTTCTCCATCAACACATTGACTCTCACCACGGAAACACAGGTCCAAAGCCACACAGTAACCCTGAGAGATGTGGATCACCTGTGCAGCATCCCATGCAGGTGCTGAATTTATCCTAAGACCTGAATCCCCTTCCTTCCTTTCTCCCCCACCTCCTCAGAGCCTGGCTAGTAGTTAAACTGTCAGGGTTGGTGTAAACTGTTTTCATCACATTAGGATGTATCATCCCTCTTCCCACACACTATTGTGCTTCAGTTTGGTGAAGAATATCGGATACCCAACCAACCAAGTGTTTTAGACACAGTACAGAGGGGTAGAGGGGAGGAGGCAGATTCGAGAAAGACTTAGAAATAAGCCAAACACAAAAATGGGCAGAACCCTACTGGCCTGCAATCTTAAAGGTAGGCATTTTCCTGATGTTTCCACTGCTCTCTCAGAGCTGGTAGAGAGGTAGGAGATAATTCCTGCCTTCTCTTCTGGCTGCAACCCGAGCACTTTGCAGACTCTAAATCTTTGTGTTCCTTGCAGAATGCAAAACTCTGGGGGATGAGGTGAGCCTGATGCAAGATCCTGTCCAAGTACTCGAACCTAGAAAGATCCAGCACATGCATGCACATGTGCACATGTACATAACACACGTGCATGAAACACACTTCATGAAATAATTGTAATTAAGTGTAATGCACTAGATATCCTATTTTTTCTTTTAAATGCTGTGCACTACTCATCAAATAGACACCATAACCTTTAACTTACCCAGAATGTATTGTAAAATAGAATTTTACAACTTTCTCTAAAGGATCAGAAAATTAAGATGCTTCCTTTTGCCAAATCTTGCCTGTTTGCTGCCCTATTTTTGTACAACCTGTGACCACTTTTTATTCAATCCGTGAGTTAAGAACAGTTGGACAATTTTAAGTGATTGTGAAGCTTTTGTGGAATTAAAATTTTAAGTCTATAAACAATACTTGTTAGAATGAACACAGCCACTGGGCTTTACTCTGGACTGTCCACAGTGCATCGGCCACATTGGACTAATGTGAGCTGGTTGCAGTGTTGCAAACCTAAGGCAGGAGGATGTGAGTCTGAGGCTAGTCTGTGCGATTGGGGGGGGGTACAAACCAGCCTGGGCTTCAAATTGAGACCCTGTCAGCCAAAGCAAAACAAAAACGCAAAACAGGAAAACGACACTAAACTACTGCAAAAGAGACTTGCATAGCCCAGAATGTCTGTCTTCCAGCGCTTGACCATATCTCCCCTGAAGCTTTGAGAGCTATGGAGTGGACTATCTGATCAACTTGCAAGATGGGATTGTCAGAGTGGGATTATTTTAGTCAGAGACTTCAGCAAGACTTTCTAGCAAGAAAACATCAATATTACTTTAAAATGCAAATAAGGGGACCCTGTTGAGATAGCTCAGCAGGTAAAGATATCTGTCTGCAACCTGGCAACCTGAATTCTCTTTCCAGGTGGAAAGAGAAAAACTCACTCCCAAAAATTCACTCCACTGACCTACACATGCATGCTGGGGTGCCCACGTAACTTTTCCCTCTGTCTCTTAAAGAAGTCAATAAAAGATTCAAAATCCCTTTAAATGCAAATAATAGTTTTATTATGACAGTAGACTCCGTAAGGCTGGGCTACCTACACATTTGAAAAATCTCAAATAGAATTTATTTGGGACATAGATGGAGAGAGAGAGTCTTGGGAGGCAGACTCTCTCCACCTATGTCGAAGACAACAATCTAGAACCATCAAATAACAGCATGGATCTTCAATGATCTCTTTTTTGAGGCATTTAATTTGTGAGGGAAGAAAAAGATGTGTTTTTAAAGCCATCACTTACGGCTGTGCGGCTGCACTCCTACTACCAGAAGAGAGGCCAGGCCAGGCTGATTCGAGCAAGTTCCACTTAAAATTCAAGAAACCAACCAACGGTCAGATGAAAAGCACCCACGGACTGCCTGCAGACAAAAGGCCTCATAAAAGGCTAATGCTATTTGTCTAGAATTACAGGAAAGAAAGTGAGGACTGGAGAGGTCCCCTTGATGGAAAAGAAAGCTCCCCATTAGCATTCTAGAGGGGCTCTTTGTCCAGTGTAATCTGAGGACTGTGGAAAAAAAGCCCTGGAGATGTGGCCTCTTGGGGTGAAAAAAAGAGGGGGAGGGGAGAGGGAAGAGGAAAAGGAAAAGGAGGCGCCTGTCACCAGCGCAGAAAAAGCATATGTCAAGATTTTGTGTTTGGAAGTGACAGGGCTGGACACCCTTCGACTGTCTCCAAAACTGCCCGGCAGAGTGCAGCGCTTGGCCAGGAGGCCTTGTGTGGTCAGTTCGACATGGAGACTGGATGTGAGGCCCTTTCTCTCGCTTCTCAGCCCCCTCCCCACTGCTCGGAAACCTCGCTCCTTTTTGCCTCTCTTGGTCTCCTCAGAACAGGCCGCAGCCACTTTTAGAGCCTCCTCCCCCTCTCCATGTACAGCAAGGGAGCTGGAGGGCATTATGGATGCGGCAGTACAGCTACTTGGCACCAAAACTGTCATCGAGACTTGTTGCTTCTCTGGACGCATGTCCCCAGATGAGCAGGTGCCAAGGAAAAGCCGTCAGGACTTGCCCTGAGCTGTCCAAGTGGCAGAACCACCCAGAGGAAGCCACAGACCTCTTTGTGGCCATAGACAGCAGGGAAGGAGGTGTGAGTGGGGGAGGGGCAGGCACTTCGACTGAAGGTCCAGCTGTGGAGGATGCTCTTCTTCTGAAATCAGGCCAAAGCATCTCAGTTTCCTCTCTGTAGAATTGTGAGGGTCTAGGAAACCTAGGCATTTCAGGCACAGAGAGGGACAGAAAGAGAGGGCACATACAGAGACACATGTGGATATATAAGTGTGTGCGCCCACCCCCCCGCAAACACAGAGGACACATGGATATAAACACATGCAGATATAAACACACGGACACACACATATGCACAGATATATGTGGCTACAGAAACGAGCACATACACATGTGCAAAAATGCACAGATGTGGATATAAGCAAGAGCAGAAAGAAACATGCACATATAGACACATGTGGTTATATAACTATACACACAGACACACATGATAGAAATAAACAGACCCACACAGACAGAGATAGAAACATACTCACATACACAGATACATATGTGGATAAAAAACACATGCATAGAGATATACACAGCCAGAAACACACATGCACCTATACAGATGTGGATATATAGGTACACAAAGATATATGCAGACAGAGGGTTGGGGAGATGGTTAAGGGTTTGTTAAAACCTTTGCTTCACAAGCAAAAGGACTAGAGTTCAGAACCCCAGATCCCATGTAAAAATGCAGAGGGGGATGACGCCAGGTCCCACGTAAAAATGCAGAGGGGGATGACACCAGCCTGAAATTCTGGCTCTGGAAGGAGCAAAGCAATAATGAAGTAGAGCAATCTAGGACGGTCCCTGAAGTCAACCTTGGTCCTCCACGGGCACACACAGTCAAGTGCCTTGTAGACACACACATGCACACACACACACATGCACACACACACACGTTCATAACACAGTGAGTGTGCACTCTGAAGTCTCATCTGCAACAGCGTGTACAACAAAGCACCCCCTTTAAGGGCGTGTTTCCCCTGGCTGCGCTCTCTACCCGATTCTCATTTTTGTCTCTGACCATCAGAAACTTGCTAAGTGGGACTTCCTGAACCGTGGAAAAAGGAATCACATGAGTTCTTAGACCACCACAGTTTCACCTCATGCCAAAATGGTCAAAGTTCTTGGGTGGCTGAGAATTAGTAGTTGCTTACTGGTGTTCAAAAAGAAAGAAGGAATTACAATCTATCCTTTACCTTTGCCAAGGAAGAAAAGCACACAGTGAAACTCAGCTTGAGCAACAGGCAAACAAACCTTTAGGTCAAATGTGAATTAGCAGAGAGCCCCACACACATCTACCTAGCATGTTGTGTGGCCCTTGGGACCTTGCTGTCACTCACAGAACCCCTGGCCATCAGAACCCCGAGCTGAGGAACTGGTAGAAGGTCTTGCTAAAGATCCAGGGTGGGAAGTCAATATTACTGTGTAAATATTGACAAGTCCTACAACACATGAATGTAAAGTCTTGCTAGCACTTTGCTTAGTCTAATATACACACGAGAATTGCTTCCTCTTTGCTTAAAAGAATAAATCTTTCATTTCTGGAATTTTTGAAAAACAACAGTGAAAGACTGCAAAAGACACACAATTGGGGTCTTTATCTATTGCCTAACACAACTACTTTTTCTAGCATTTGAATAAAAAAGAAAAACTCTACATTTGGTCCACCACTGCCTGATTAAGAGGTGCCTATGTGCTGGGGAGATGCCTCAGGGGTAAAGACCTTGGCCTTCAAACAAAGGAACTGAGTTTGGATCCCCAGGTCCCATGTAAAGAATACACACACACACACACACACACACACACACACACACACACACACACACACAATGTACACACATACACACAAAAAGCCCATGTCTTCCAGTTGTCGATTTCACCCTGCTCTTTGGTGCTCTTTGGAAGACTTCTTGTGTCCCCAACATCTCTCTCAAGTCACTGCTTTCACGCTGCCATAGTGCTAGCTGCTCTTCCCGTATCGCACCGCTGTGATTCGGGTTTCCCAAATCTCTCATGTATCAGGAAACGATTCATCCCAAATCACCAAGTCACCAGGTGCTACCTTCTGGATCTCTTCGTCATTCCTCTGTCCCTTGCTCAGCCACCCACATGTGCTCCTGCGATTCCTGGCTCAGGATCACGGTTCCAAAGGTGGAAATTCTCCCCTTTTATCAGAGGCAGATTTTTCCTGACACAGGTTCTCAGGGCTCCAGATGTGACCTGGGCAAGATGGCAGCGGGGAAGCCTAGGCGCCTCCTGGATCCCAGCACTGGCTGTTGCAAGTTGTTTTGCTTTTCCCTAAGACGGAGATGCCCAAGTCTTTGCCTCTGTTTCCCAAGATGAGCAGGGATTACAGATGCCACCGTGTCTGACATTTCCATGGGAGCTGGGGATCCGATCTCTAGTCCTCATACTGAGTGGCAAGTGCTTCATCCACCCAGTCATCTTCCAACCCAGTGCCTTTTCCTTTAAATGAAGAATGGCGAGATTTCTGTTCCTACGCATGAAATCATCACAGCCTTTCTACGTCACTGTTCAAGTCCTTGTCTTTGTGTTCCCCTAGTCCACCTCTCTGGTGTGGTAACCCTCCTCAATTAAAAAGCAAAAAACCAACCAAACTCTCCAAATAAGGGCAAGCAGCTCCTCAAAAATGAAATGTGCTGGCTAGAGCCAGGGGCCGACGCTCACAGATGCTATGGATTCCAATACTCAGACATTTGAGGCAGTGAGAGTACCACGAGTTCAAGACCAATCTGGGTTGTATGAGGGGGGCTCTGCCGCAAAACAAAAACAAAAACAAACCAGAAGTAAGAACAACAGAGGAAAGAGGCGTCGTAGACCTTAACATGTCTTTGAACTTAAAGAAAGGTAAACAAGTGCCCTGTTTATCCATTTGGCATACGCCATTCCTACAGCAAAGCAACCATTCCTTGGCCAAGCAACAAAATGGCAAAAAGCTCTCCCTCTCTCTCTCTCTCTCTGCATTTGTACTTCTTGTCATGTATAAGAGTGGAGAGGTCCGGGAAGCAGGGCATGGCTGCATGCAGACCCCCCCCCTCGTTTCCTAAGTTTGGATTCATTACCCCCCCCCCCCCGTCCCACTCAGGATCCAGAACGGGGCCAGACCTTGACTGCTTTCTCCTTTTTCTTCCCAGACTTAATTTCCATGGGGAGTAGTCAGAGTCACATCAGTTTTGGGTCATCGTCATCCCTTGCCATGGGAGAGGACTGTGCCCCGTGCAGTTGCTGACAGACCTGGTGCCAACTGAGCTGCAGTTCCAGCTCACCTTCTCCTCAGGCCAACTGGGGAGGGATCCCCTACCTCCCAGCCACTGTGTTAAAAGAAAAGGGAAGCTGTGAATCCCACGGGTACCATCTTTGTACAGCTTCTAGAAAGGCAACATGGCAGGGTACTGAGCTCTAGTAGCTGGGGTTGAACAGGGACATGGTCAAACTGAAGGCAAAGCGGGGGGCTGATCCAGGGCGAATGGAGAAGATTGGCCGTGGAGGGCAAGAGGCTGCACTGTACCATGGGGGCTCTGTTTCCAAGCGCAACTTGTGGATGCATGTGATACCAGAACCTTCTGTCGTTGATAATAAAGGAAAGCAGAGCGTGGGCTCTGGGGTGTGCCCCCCTGCCGCACAGCAGACTGCAGGTTGGGATGGTTGTGGGCACAGGAAACAGCCAATGAGTGCACAGCTGGCAGAACTGGGTCACGCGATGGTGTCGCAAGCCTGGTCTTGGCGTCGGCAAGGCCGAGGGCCTAGCCCCATCAGGGCAGCAGTGACCTTCGTCCAGAGAAGAGGAACCCTCTGGGGAGAGGTTTGGCAGCCTCCGGCTTCCTCATTTGCTTCTGTAAACAGAGCTGACTGTCCCCTTGGCCTGTGTGCCGTCCTCCTCCTGCTCCTCCTTCGTCCTGCTCAGCTGTTTATCTTCATGTTGGACACACTGGCCTGGCCACCGTCCATGTGAGGCGCATCTTCCTGTGCCCGGGGCTTTGCCGTGCCTGTACTGTCCCCGTCATCTCAGAGGTCAGCCTGGCTGAGCCTCTGGGGTTTGAAATCTTTGCGAGATACCAACAAGCATGAACAGTAAGACCCAGACCACACTAGAGCCCTTCGAAACATCTGTGGATGCCTCCTCCAAAATTCCTGCCGACCTAAAATGCAGGCGGTGGGTACTACTATTTCCATTTCTAGGATGGGAAGTGGCATCTGTGGTCAGGTGATGGAAAGGTCAGGTGTCAGTTCCCGGGTCAGGTGTCACATGGACAATAGTCCTCAAGCACTAAGTAAGGCGAGTGGCAGGGTCTGGAAGGGAGAGCCCGAGAGAAGAGAAGCAAGACTCAAAGCGGGTGCTACATGACAGGTCTGCAGTGCCCGGGCACATGCCAGGGCCTGACACCAGGGGCATGTCAGCGTCATGGGGACAGCTCCATTGTTGTCACCAAACAAACCTTCCCTCACCTCAAATGAGGTCAAAGGCGCTGCAAAGCCTCAGTGCAAAGGGCCAGCTGGAGGACTCTTCTGGCCTCTGAGAGTCTTTGCTAACAACCTGGTAACCTTCTTCCTTTTTCTTCTCCTTCAGCTCCTTTTGTAAATGCAGGTGGCTTTGCCATAAACTAAGGATTGTTTCTTTTATCAATTAGTATCAGGAAGTTGCTTTGAACACAATGTGCTTTTCCTGGCTGAATTCTATCTACTTAACCTCTAAGTATCACAAAGCTATGTAAGCCATGGCGTAACATTCTGGTTGCCAAAATGAATAAGAACTGTATTCCTATTCAGCACCTCAGTTTGTTCCTGGGTGGGCAAAACATGAATGCTGATGGATTGAACAGTAAGCTATGAGTTAGAGAGACCTCTGTGCTCGCTCTGGGGTGGGGAGATGATGAGGAGAACAAGTCACACTGCAGACCTCAAGAGATATCAGTTTCAGAAGTATTGCTCGGGTGTAAGTCCTGCAGGGCAGGAATGCGAAGGAGGGAGGACGTCACCAAGGAACCAGAGTCTGAACTCAGCACTACAGAAAAGGCTGGAGCCACTGTCTTGCCGGTGGTGTGGGCAGGACAGGCATCTCAGCGGAGGCAGCCCCTCCTGGAAGGTAAGCCCGTGCACAGAGGCTCTGGGCAGAGTGAGGGTTTTGGTGTCAAACCTCATGATTTGTGGGTTACAAATGGAAAATATTACAGAAAGCAGTATAGCTGTTAAATAAATACAGAGCCACTATCTTGTCCATTGATCCCACTTGGGAGTTTATAGACAAAAGAACTGAAATTGGAATCTTGACTCTCAACAGCCAAGACACAAACAACTCCAGTGTTGATAATGGATGAATGCATAAATCAAATGGGGGCAAAAAAAAATACACAATGGAGTAGCATTCAGCCTAATGAGGCAAGAGATTATGACTCATGGATGAACTTGGGACGCATTACACCCAGTGAAAGAGACAGTCATGGAACAACAAGCGCTGTATGACTAAGTAAACATGGCATCTGAAACAGGCACTCGGAGTCAGAGCGATGCAGTGTGCAGAAAGGGGACTAGGGGTTGAGGGGTGCTTGCCAGCTAGCAAAAAGGTTAGTTCAGGAGCTGAGTGAGAGTGCTGGCGGAGCTGTCTCTAAAAGTAAATGACTGTGCTGAATGCTTACGAATGAGCCCAAGGATACAGCCCAAGTTAAATGTTGTAGGGTAGAGTCTCCAGTCTCATTATAGAATGAAAGCACCACAGCTTCAGCGAGGATTACTAAGCACAGCCTCGGAGCTGGACATCAATGGGAACCATGCAGTGCCCGTGTGGTTTCTGCCTTGGATCTCCTGGTCACCGCAATCACCCACCCTCACATTTGTACATCACCACCACGGAGGTAAGCACGCTCCCCTGACCCCCAGTCGCATCGCCACATCTCTGTCACTTAGGACAGGAGAAAGAAAGGGAACAGAGACAGGCCAGAGACAATACAGGCCACATGCAAAACACAGATCAACCCAGAAAATGATGCGACTGAGAGGAGACAAGGAGAATTTCACTAAGGGCTAATGCTGGGGCAGATCACATTTATCTGTTGTCAATGAGTGGCTCTACTCAGGGTAAACATGAACATATTCGTTTGAACAAGAAACCTGGGTTCAAGTGCAAAACAAGACAGGAACCAAGTGAGATATACATGTGGTCAATCAGCGCAGGGGAAGATGTCATTACCACTAATCACCAGGGAAATAAAATCAAACCAATGATGAGATATCACTTTGTGCCCATTAGGATACTTATCACAAGACGAGATGGAAGGTAGAATGGCAAGAGGATCAAATGCCAGTGAGAATGTAGAAAAATGAGAACCTCAGTGTCCTGTACAGGCACCTGAAAATGCTCAATTGACTGGGAAACAGAGCTGCTAACTCTTGAAAAATGAACAAGACAACCATAGGATCCAGCAGCCCCACTTCTGACCCCAAATGACTGAATGCGGGGGACTCATTCACACTCCTGTTCACAGGTGAATACTCACCACAGCTAAAGCACGGAAGCAACTTTAGAGCTCACCGATGGATGAGGGACAAAGATTACACAGTCACACCACCTATGGAATATTAGCCATCTTCAAGAGGAAGGAATGTCTGACACATGGTGCACAGGATAAACTTTAAAGCTGTCGTGCTAAGTGAAAGAAGCCAGTCACGAAGGATAAACAACCGTGTGGTGCACTTACATGAGCACCTTATCCTTGCGAGTGTAGTGGTAGAAGGTGTTTGCATGTGTGGCACATGCGTGTGTATGTGCACACGTGTATGTGTGTGTATGTGTGGCATATGCGCGTGTGGGTGGGCGCACATGCGTGTGTGTTTGTGTGTGGGGGTGCATGTGTGTGCGTACACACACAGAGGCTCCGAATCAACCCAGATGTCGTCTTTGATTCCTCTCCACTTTTATTAAGGCGAGTTCAACCAGAACCCAGAGCTCCTGAGTTGGCTGGAGCAGCTAACCAGCTTCCTCGTCTTTGGTGTCTTGTGCTGAGACTACGGTGGCTGTCGCACCTGCCTTGGCTTTCATGCGGGTCACACGCCTCATCTACTGAGCCATCTCCCCAGCCCCTACAGGAGGTTCTTAGAGCAATAAAATTTACAGAGACAGAAAGGACAGGCCATGCAGGGGCAGCGACTCGCTGTTTAATGGGCCTTGAGCTGCTGCTGGAGAGATGGAAGCTCCAGCGGATGGAGGAGTGGCTGTGCAACATGATGCCGCCGCGGAGCCGGTGCTCGGAAATGACTGGGATGGCGGATTATGTTGTCTTTATTTTAGCCCAACAAAGTATCACAAAATTACCTCTTCCGCTCTCTTAAAGAAATAAAAGTAAGAAAAAACAGAAACCGCCTTGAGATACTCCCACCAGAGGCCATAGATGAACAGAATTCCCAGCCTGTGTGTGCGGTAATGAGCTCTTGGTCAGAGAGGCCTCAAGTCTCCCAAACATTATAAGCAAGGTCATCCCTCAGAACCTGATTGTAGTCTTTATTGCTGAAAACGCCACACGCAAGAATCACAGGGCATGGAGAAAACAGGCTGGAATGGGTGTGGAAGCTTCCTCATTGCTGGTCAGCTATCATGGTGCCAGAAGCTATGGTACAGACTGCCAGGGAATCCACGAAGCAGCCGACATTCTCACCCAGCTGGGAAGACTGAGAGCTACATTAACAACCTCACTGGCAAAGCAGTTACCATTGGTGCAATAGTAGCATGTATGGTACAAACACAACCAACTGCTTTATGGTTGGATCTTAGACCAGATTTTTTGGCTGGGAACACACATCTGGTGCTGTAAACCAAGCCAAACTCCTATGGAAGCAGAAGCTATAGTCCCTAGAAGGGAAGAAACTACTAAGTTTTAACTGTAAGTACTTGATAGCAAACTATTTCAGTATTCCACCAAGAAGAATGGTAAAGGGAGGTCAGTATTCCACCAAGAAGAATGGTAAAGGGAGGTGTTTAATGAAGAGAACACAACTGGCCAAATTGCAGAAAATAGTGACTGTGGAGCCCTCGGTCATAAATAAAACATCAAAATCACTTCCCTGGCCCTCCCCTACTATCCCAAGGCTCAGAAAACCTTACAGAAGAGGGGGTAGTGAGAATGGAAGAGCCTGAGGGTAGAAATGGGTACTACTATCGGACAGTCTTCTCTAATCATGACAGGGTTGCCACACCCAAGAACCCACTGCAGCCATGTTTACTTCCACAAGACCTACACAGTAGCTGTCATTTCACCATGGAAGGGAGAAGCGCTCTAGACTTCCTCAACAGGCTATTGAAGAAAGGAAGCTACTTTCCTTTAATGACTTACCTATGACAAGTCAGCCATGCCCCAGAGGCACTCAAGCACCTACCAGTACAGGCATCCCAGATGAAATCCAGTGGGCTACACACACACAAAGACCCAAAAGCAGGAAGGGAGATTGGCTAGAAAGGCAGAAGCATGAAGGATGGGGGATGGGTTTGTGTAGTAAGTGAAATCACATAAATTCATTCTATTTGAAATGAATGAAAGTGTCAAAGAATAAAGATAATTTAAAATAGGAGGAGAAAGGAAAGTAGGTAGAATTTTCCCTCAGAAATTCTGATCACATCTGTACCTTCCTTAGGATTCCCGAGTGCAGGAGGGTCAGACAAACTGTATCTCCAATAAGCCAAGGTGATTTGTGGAGTTGGCTACGTCGGCAACTCAAGAATCACACCTCCTTGGGGCTTAAAATAGAGGCCTGAGTCCTCTTGGTCAGATTTCAGGCACTGGCTCGAAAGCAGAGGGAGCTTGTTTTAGTGCCTTTCCACACATCCACAGTCAACCTCGCTGTCAACATCCCATGCCCTGTACTCACTGCTCATCCTGGTCCCTTAGGACACGGAGAGGCCACGAGCCGGCCTGGGCGACAGCAGATACACGGGGGGGGGGGTCCAAGTTGCCGTCTCCACAGAGTGCAGTTAGGTGGTGTGCTCTGTGACAGCCGCAGCCCAGCGGAGGACAGCAGCCCTCAGGCCAGGCAGCAGACCTTACGTCCAGGAATAAGGTACCAGTGCCAGAACGGGCTTGAGATGCACCTGGGTCTTAAAGACCAGAGAGAAATCTCTTCTATGGCTTTATAATACAGGCTTGTAACAGTTCCCAGAGGCAAGCGCTAGCATGCTCATCTTGCTGACGGGGAAGCTGAGGTGCAGAGAGGTAAGTCAGGTTGCCAAAGCCATATGACTAGTCATGACCAAGTGGCTTAGGATGACTCCCAGGTACACATGCTAATGTCTGCTATGTCAAAGGGTGCTTGATGAGTACCTCAGATGCATCACATAAAATGAAGAGGAATTTCCCTCCTCCCAAGTCCCCAATTCATAAGCAGAAGACTACTGGTAACTGGGACTCAAACAGACATGCCATTTTTCTTCTACAGGGCAACCTCAAGACGCTGGGTTCTAGGCTGCTATCTCCGGATCAAGCTGCATTTTCCTCCCTGCTGAGTCCTGCCTTTCCATCTGTTTTCAGCAGCCACCAGTCAACCCAGAGAGCCATGCTCATCACTGTATTTGAGTGAAGTCAGAGTGACCAAGAGCAGAAGTCTCTTGGGTTGGGAGTCACAGCTATGAACTCGCTTCCTGTCCTCTTAGACAAAGGTATTTTCTGGAAACAGGTTTATAAGAACCCTTGGCTCTAAGTAATCAAAGACTGGATGGCATCCTCATTCTGGGGCATGCCCCTGTCTCTTGCCCTACTCACTGTCCCTTCCCCATGGTCTAGCACTGGCAACAATGCAAGTCAGGCTCTCCCAGGAACCCTGTCCCTCGTGGTCAGCCACCGCTGCCCCTGGGCCAGGCTTCATCCATTTTGGTTGTCACTATTTACAACAGATAACCTATAAAGAATAGGAGTTTATGTGGCTAACGATTCTGAAGGCTGAAACCCAAGAGGTTAGTACAGTCATATACGTGACAAGGGGCAGAAGCCAGCCAGCCACTGAGGACACAGTGAATCAGCAGGCGAGGATCACAGAATGCTACCCTCCTGACCTCATCTAATCCTAAATACCCTCTAAAGTCCCACCTACAAAATACTACTAACATAGGAATTTGAGGGTGAGGTTTTCAACATAGAAGTTTTTGGGGGACACATACAAACCATAGCAGCCATGTTACTTGAAACCTGGAGGGTCCACAGGTATGATTTAGGATGCCCATGAATCCCTTGTAATCTTACGTAGAGCTGTATGTGTATATGAATGTGTACACATTATTCAGGCAAAGGACCCAGAGCTTTCCTCAAAATCTGGAAGAGGTCTCTGACCACCAAAGACCTTTGTTTGAAAGGCACTTTCACTTCTCTCAAAAAATGGCCAAATTGGGGCTGGAGAGGTGGCTCAGGGGTTAAGCCTCTGCCTTGCAGGCGGAAGGTCCTAAGTTCGGATCCTAGACCCCATGTATAGACATTGGGCGGAAGCAGGGGAGACCTGCGTTTCTGGTCCTGGTGGGTGGAGCCTGTGAATCCCGGGGCAGAGTAAACAAGGAGGAGGTGGAGGCGGTCCATGGTGGTTTCCCGAATTCATCCATGGTTCTACATACACACACACACACACACACACACACACACACACACACACACACGCACAATTGAATAAAAAAATGGCCAAATTTCAAAATAAAGTAGGTCAATTAGAGATTGCAAAAAAAGGGGGGGGTGCAAGAATGGGGAGTTTCAAATGTAGGATTTTAGAAAAATAAAAACAAGTCCTATCAAGCAATAAATTATTCAGGATTACATACCAGAAAGAACTGTCACTCACTCTGGGGAAGGGGTGGAGAGGCAGGACCCTGGCAGTACAGGCACGAGGGAGGCTTTGCGTGGTATAGAGAGCAACGCTCCAATTCCAAGATGCATAGTGCAGCATGCATGCTCCGGAAGCAGCGGAGAGAGGCTGTGCATCAGCTCCTACTTTTACTTAAACCTACTGAGCTAACGGTGTAAGGCCAACAGAGCTGGCCTCCCGCTGCGTGATACCCGAAGATGCTCGTGGCTCAGTGCTGAGCTAATTAAAATTCTATGGTCTTTCCCAGCACTGGTGCTATTTTTAGCTTAATTCTGTCACTAGGGTACAGGGTTTATAATTTTTTTAAGAAAATATTTTTCCCTTATTAATATTCTATGAATAATTCAGCTTCACTGATAATTCCTCCAGCTTCACTCAAGCATGCTGTCTAAGGACAGCACAAGGAGATGCTCCCAGTGAAAGGAACAGGTAGAAACCATGTGAATTCTTGTATGTCACCCTGTGGCGCCCCAATTATACCTAAAGAGCCAAAAAAAAAGGACTGTACCTTTGTAGCTTTAGCTTCTAAAATCCCCCATAGCTACCCTGTAATTTTTCTCTAGCTCCATGTTCAGGGCAATCGTTTTCCTAAAGTCCATATGCTTGTTAAAAACAATGGCACGTGCATACGCTTAGGTTCTCAATTAGAAGTTACATTTTTAAGAGCCATAAACTAGTCCACACAAGCATGTTACGCATGTTGTTGAAATGCTTTATTGTTTAAAATGTGTGGGGTGCATGTGCAAAAATACTATTGCTCCCATATTAGAGATGGTTTTTAATAAATCTCACGTATGACTTTTTTTGTGAAAATTTCCCTTAATAAGGCACATCTCTTATTTTCAAAAGAAGACAAAAAAAAAAAAAAAGAGAGAGAGAAAAAAAAACCAGCGTGCACAAGTATTGGTTGATCATCTTCCTTTCTTTCAAAGAACTAAATTTAATCAGGATGACTGTTAGAAACCAGCCATAGGAGACTCTGTTGAATTTTCTGGAAAACACAGATTTTTTTTTTGTCTTTTGAGAGGGTAAGGAGGGAATCACACCAGGGCCTCACATATACTAGGCAAGCACTCTATAGCTGAGCTATAGCCCCAGCGTTTTTTCAATATTTTCTTTAGAGCCAGGGTCTGGTTACCTAGGCTGACCTTGAACTCATCCTGTAGTCTAGGCTGGTCTTGAACCTGTAATCACACTGCCTCAACCTCTCAAGAGTTGGGATTACAGTACTCCCACTGTTAAAAGAACTCTGGCTGGGAATTTTGTTCAGCTATACACCTATTTATTATTTTCACTGAGTTTCTTCATGAAAGCAAAGATGGTTAGCTACATCTAGGCAAAAACAAAAAGAATTTTAAGAATTATACTTTTGGGCTGAGGAGATAGGTCAGGCATTAAAGCCTTTGTCTCATAAGCAAAAGGAATTGAGTTAAGACACCCAGATCCCATATAAAAGCGGTAGGCAGAAATGGTGGTGGCCTGTAACTGTGGCCCTGGAAGACAGTCTAGAAAACCCCATCAAAGCAACAAGGAAACAGAGCAACTAGGATGATTTCTGATGTCACACACAGCACGCTCGCGCGCGCACACACACACACACACACACACACACACAATTATACTTCTTTTAGAAATGACTTAAAGAAAAATTATTTAGTAATATAATGAAATTTAAAACAAGTTTTAGAGATCCTGATCTGGGACTTGGAGAACTGTAGATTCCACTGGGACCCTGGGGGTAGGGTAGTATGGTCTGTAGGTTTATTTCCAAGGGCAGGTGGGCCAAATCCTTATTCTAACTTTGCACGAAGCTACTTCCTTTTAGGTGTACGGGAAGCAAGGCTCCCCTCTCAGAGCCCTGGGCTCCCAGCAGAGTTTTCAGACGCGGGGCAAGAGCAGCCCATGAACATGGCCGGCTGTGCTGGGCGAGGCAGCCATCAGGACTGGAGGTACAGCTCCCACCTGCCTGCGGGGCTGGGGACCCATGCTCACCTCCTTGCCTCTCACTGGACCGTGGTGCCCTTTGTCTGAAGCTGGTTCTGGTTCCACATAGAGTAAACCTTGCAGATGACCCTGAGTGTACCTGTGCTCGCACGCCTTGTAAACATTTCATGTAGAGAAAATGTTGAGTAACTTCACTGATCTTTGGAAGTCAACAGAGCTTTCAAATGCTCACTTTTCTGCACACCTAGGCGAGGGTCCTGGCAGTCAGAACTCTTTGCTGCCTGAGCACCATCCTGCATGTTCAGCAGGGCTTCCAGAGGCAGGTAGGCAGGGAACTACTCATCTCCCACGTGAGGTATGTTTACTCCAGGCGATGTGGCCTCGCTCTTCACACTCACTTATTTTCTTTGCTCTCTGGGAGATGCCGCAATACAAATATGAACTTGCTTGGAAAAATGTCTTCAAGAGTCGACTTCTCCTTGAGCAGATGAGCATTTCATTTGGATGTTTATCTGGTACCATGGCAACCAGCATGACTTGAGATCTACTTTTGAGACTTAAAAGCGATTGCAGAAATTCAATTTAGCAATTGCTTACCAAATACCCACAAGTGTGGAAGCAAACAAGATGGATGGGAAAGTCTCTTTCCTCAGAAAGCATGGGTCTCAGTGCCAAGGACTAGACTGGGAATTGATAAGCTTTTCCTGAGATATCGAAACAGTAAATACTTTTCGTGTGGCCCTCCATATGGTCTCCAAGTCGCTATTTGGTTCTTCTGCTTCAGAGCAAGAGGTACCCTAGGCCACTGGGAAATAAACGCACTGGGCTGGGCTTCCGTACACACGGGGAATCATAATTTAATTTTCAGGGATCACAACATATTAATCTTTCAGTTTTTTTTACTGTTGAAAAAATGTAAAAGCCATTCAGGATGTGTAGATCATATGGAAATAGGCAGTTGTGGCTCGCCTCGCATTATCTGCCACAAATAGCTCTATGGATAGAGGTGAGCTATGTGACTCAGTTTCCTCACCTGTAAGGAGGCGAGGTACTGTTTTGTGGTTTCCACAACAGAAACACCAAGTAAGATTTACTGATCTCCTTCCCAGAAGATAAAAATGACAGTGATAATTGCAATAGAAACAAACCTCATCAAACCACTTCTTCCAGGTGGGCCTTGGGTTTTATTTCAAATTCAGAGGCCAATAATTAAGTGCTCTGTTAGGAAACAATCCCCCAAGAAGACATAGCTATTGTCCACTTCTGTGCAGTATCGATTACAAGTCAGGACACAATTCACAAATGCTAACACAGGATGAAACGAGCAGGCACATCTTAGATTCGTGCATGCTATATCTTTCTCTTCCAGCCCAAGAGGGACATGTGACCATTGCTGCTCCCATGTGAACTTTCTCCTTAGTCAAGGTGGAAACGCACCCTGCACCAGGCATGGCCCTCTACAGCACCCAGGTGGGCATCAATTTGGAATCTCGACTAGCAACTGAATATGCACTAGCATCCAGCTCCGTGGTCTCCTCCTAACAGCTGTCTGGCAAAGGGAGAGTGGGTGGGAGCAGATGCTGGAACAGGTGTCATGGACACAGCCAAGCCCTGAGAGGCCGGGAGGTGCTCCTCTCCTGCTTTAGTTTGCTGTGGGGAAGGAATGACACAAGCTGTGGAGTCTAAGCACCAGGAATCCTCCAGGAGCTGGTCTCTCCTTGTTCCTCCCTTCCACAGGCCCTGGGGGCTCAGGATGGCTTTTACCTCAGCACCCAGCTCAAGCCTCAGATGAAGCACACCAGAGGGAGCCAGAAGTCAATGTGGTAGGAGGCGCGAAGCTGAATATAGGACATACTAGAGAACCCAGGAAACTTTCACATTCTATCTTGGTTATTTCATCCCTCGAATTTATAAAGTATTTAAAGTATGCCAAATGAGAGAAAGTATTTGTTCTTTTCCTATAAATTTTTGGTTAGTCAAAAGTGTACCCAGGCTATGAGCCCAAGCTGTGGGACAGAGGCACGACCCTGCCAGAGCTTTTCTCCTTAAGACTGTCAGTGGGGTTTTCCCTTAGCTGGTGTCTCAACTGAAACCCCAGAAGGCCTCTTCCAGCTCTAGTTGGTAAGGACGGCGAGCTGTCCCTAAACTGTCTGCTTAAACAATGTGGATAATACGGAGCACTTTCATTCCTTCTGGGAGTCTTTCAGTTTTGGTATTTGGTAGACGGCCTACCTATCTGACCAGTGCCCAGTTCAATTCTGGGTGTCCAGTAGATAATACCTCATAAGCGCTGCACAGGCGCGTGCTGGGGCCGTTTAGGGCATCCGGTGATTCCACAGGGAGGGCGCTTTGCAAGTGGGCGCCTGACGTCCCTGGACTTTGCTCCATCTGCCGTCTTCTCGCTGACTCTGCCGTGTGCGCTTCCACTGAAATGAGTCATCAACACGGATACAGCCGTCTGCTGACTGCGGGGAAGCCTCCTAGTGAGCTAACTGACCGGAGAGGGGTCTTAGGGTCCCCTGACGCAGCCATCCAGAGCCAACTTGTTGTAGAACACTCTCCCGAAATGGCAGTATGGGAGGCATGGGAAAGTCGGTTGGACAAAGGAGCTGCTTGGTACACTACTGCTGCAGTTCTGACACTGAATGCACCAGGCAGGGACATGTGCTTGGTCCCTGGGGTGACCCTGTCAGGGCTTTCTGGAGACCTTTAATATGCGGGCTCCATGGGTGGGCAGCATGTCTTTGAAAGGGTTTGTAGGAGTCCACTTCCTTCTCTTCCCTGTTTCCCTGTTGGACTCCAAGAAAGCAGTTCTGCTATACCACGTGCTCTGACAAGTATGTGCTGCCTTGCTATGGGCTCGTAGATCATACGCTGGAAGCTTCAAAACTGTGGGTCAAAGTAAGCCACCTCTTCTCCCTGTATGTTATCAATCAGTTTGAGTATCTTGCTATGTGTCAGAATGTTGACTACTTCATACAATGATTCTGAGTGAAAGAGCAACATAAACTAATACCAGGTTCCTGCTCCCACCATTCAATTTTGACTGACACTCATGACATGCTCAGAGAAATACTGACATCCTGACCTCTTAAAGGTGAGGTTTGGATTGTTAGTGTACGTGCAGGTACATGCAGGAACAAGACAGGCAAAGAACGCAAGCTGATCTTTTTATTAATGTTTTTTCTCATTCATTCATTTAACTGGCATTTAACTCTTAGTATCTGTGCCAGACTTAAATTGTGTGGTCAGGTTCAAGCCTGGTGCATGTTGGAGCCTCTCCCACGGCACCATGCTTTGCGCGTGGTTAGTGGTCAGATGACAGACACGGATGGACAAGAGCAGCCATTGAGGAGTGAGAAGTGATCACCGAGAGCTGTGATGACAGGCTGCTGGGAATACCCGGGCGCCGAGGTGACCTCAGAGGTAGCTCCATAGACTTGAGAAGGGAAAGCTGTGTTCCAGGGACAGTCACGAGAACAAAGTCCCGGACCATGATGACTTGGGAACAAAGAGCAGGCCGGGTGGAATAACGGCTGTGCCTTGGTGAAGTGAGTGGCACATGCGCGGATGACCCTCAAGGGCAAAGCTAAAGCACTGGGCAAGGAAGAAGGTTATCCTGATGGAAGTCACCATCTGGGAGATGGCAGACCAGCGAGAATGCAGCAGCGGACCAGGGCATGCAGCTGAGAAGCTAATGTCATCTAGCACTGAGGGGCACAGGCTACAGTCAACACTGAAGGCAATTCCCATGCTGAACCTGCTGCAAGATCTTGGAGAACAACCTCGGACATTCTCTCCTACTTCATTCTATGCGGATTCTGTTGGACTCAGGTTAGAGCTCGGTGTGATAGCTATATTTTTTTTCCTGGCATTTGTGCAGATGTGGGGTGTATTCATGTGTGCATTTGTATACATGTCTGACTGTGTGTGTGTGCATGCAGGAGAGTGTCATATATATACACGTATTGTCATTCAGCGTCTTCCTCAATGGTCCTCTACTTTATTACCTTGGCAGTTCTCTCAGCTGAACCCACAGCTTATCGACTGGCTGGCCCAGTGGCCTGTTTGCCCTGGGCCTCCCCGTCTTTGCCTCCTGAGTGCTGGGATTACAGGTGCAGTGATGCCTGTCCAGCTTTCCTATGAATCTGGTCCTTACGCTTCCACGCAAGTCGCTGTCCACTCAGTCATCTGCACAAGCTCCGCAGCTATGGTTGCTAAGAAACATTCTGAAGAGAAAGTTGATGGACTCTGGCGTGTAACGGGCAGAGGTCTTAAAGACAGTCAAAGAATGAATACAGGAAATGGAACAGACATTGGTGATAACGATGGAGATAAGGAAGTCCAGAAAAAAAGACTGCAAGAAATTTTTCTCACAAAAAATAAGGGATACCAGAGGCTGGAGAGGTGGCTCAGGGGTTAAGCCTCTGCCTTGCAGGCGGAAGGTCCTGAGTTCGGATCCTAGACCCCACGTATAGCCACCAGGCGGAAGTGGTGGCGGCCTGCGTTTCTGGTACTGGTAGGGCGGAGCCTGTGAATCCCGGGGCAGAGTAAACAAGGGGGAGGGGGAGGTGGTCCATGGTGGTTCCCGAATTCGTCTGTGGTTCTACACACATCTACACGCGCACACCCACACACACACATGCACACACACATACATTCACACATGCACAATTGAATAAATAAATAAATAGATAAATAAATAAATAAATAAATAAATAAAATAAGGGATACCAATCATCTCATGGCTACAAAAAATGAAACTTTTGAAGTTTCAATAAGTTACAAGCAAAAAGAAAAACAAATAGCAAAAAGTTAAGCCCCAAAGAAAAAATAATTCAGCCAGTTGGTAGTTCGTTTATCCACCTCTATTCAGCGTTTAATATTTTCGATACTCCCAGCTTCAAAACAAACCACCTTCTGTCAAAATATTGCTCATAAAGCTGCTGTTGAGCGTGACAAATTCTCATGATTACAGCTGCACTCATTCTGTGTTCTGAAATGGAATATCAACTACTGACCCTCAGGAAGCTAATTGCTTTTTAATACATTCAGCACAGCTAGGCATCCAACTAAGCCATTCGCTCACTATACTGACAGTGTACTACAGTGAGCCTCGTTGCCAGAATCAATACAGGCCAGTGGGCTCTTGCTCAAGCTATTGCTGTGGGCATAGAGTGGAGATCTGGGGAGAAACGGCACCATCTATTTTCAGCAGATCTAATTTACTGCCTTGTGTACCAGCTCTCTCCAGGCAGGGAATGTAAAACCTATAATGTGCACATCCATATTGAATGCACAAGAAAGGCACTAAACGTGACCAGATAAGCAATTCTGCAATTGGCTCCTTTCCAGTTAATTATCTTGCTTTGGATACATATATTAGGTCACTATTGGCAAGGGCCAATTTCTGGCTTAATGGGGCAGAGAGAAAGGTATAGATATAAACACCTATCAACTATCTCTATTCTTATTAAAATATTCTCTATAGAGAAAAGCACATGCTTATTCTATTTACTTGAATTTGCCTTTTAAGTAGGTGGCAAATTAGGAATTTTAATAGGAGAAATAAATTAATGCTATGTGCACTTCAGTTCCATTTGCAGTAGCACTGGGAAGCATCTACCTTTCGAATATTTTATCAGTACATACATGTCCTTGGGAAAGCACATTTGGGGTAGTGCCAATCCTATAGATGTTATTAAACAATCCTAGCAATAAGTGCACAGCTATAAATACTAATGCTGGCTTGAGAATATACACTCACCTGGCAGTCATTTTGGAGGTGGCAGCCTGTCAGTGGAGCATCTGAGTAAAGCCTGGACACGCTGGCTTCTGACCCTCCCTCGTCACGGCAGCGATCCCAGCAAGTCACAGAGACCACTGTGGGACAAGCGAATGGCCCCGGGGTAATCAAGGATCCCAGTGGGCTTTCCCAAAGCCTGTGTCCTCAGCCTTCCCTTTGGAACCCAGCCAGAGCCCTTCCCAACCTCTGACTTCACCTTGGACTTCCGCTTCCCCTTCCAATACTCACAGCAGGTAGCGCCTCCAATTTCCATCCCTCTGTCTCTCTCCTGTCTCTCACACCACCATCCTGAGCCTGCCTTTTTACTGGACGTTTTCTCCCTCTTGAAGCTTATGTCTTTTTTCTTTCTCCTAAATTTCCAAGGACTCCCAGCCCTCTTCGCCCAGCCTTAATTCATTCACTTAGCTTGAAAGATTTTGGTGTCTCGTAAGTACAGTTCAAATGATTTGAGATTCAGTTCACTGTGTTTGGTGATTGGGACAAAAACTCACAGGACTCATTCGCTTTGCCCACTAGCTTCGGGGAGAAGGCAAAACTGAGGTGCTGGGGTTTAGGAAGCTGACTGGTGGCTTAAGATGGGGAGAGAGGAAAAAGGACTAAAAGGGAGAAAGGCTGGCTGAGCTGACCTGACAAAAAGCTAAGAAGCCAGTAGAACTGGTAGACTTCAGCTGTGCCCGCTGTGGACGGAGGGCACGATGGAGGGTATGAATATGACTGAAAGCAAGGGGACAGGCTAGGTAGAGGGGCTCACTAGGAGGGAAGCAGGACAGGGGCCAGCAGGGAGCCCCCCAATCTTCAGCCTCCTCCAAGGCTCTCAGACTGCTTGCCCTCAGGCTTCCTGCGTGACTGAGCTGCCGCAGATGCAGGGGGACAGTGGCAGAGGGCGACTCTCTTTCCCTCTTACAGCGTCAGCAGCAGGACATCCCGGCTCCTCCCCAGGGCTCTAGGGCTGTGTGGCAAATGTGAGCGGCTCCTCCACACGACAATATATAGCGGGAGTCCAGGAATCAGACCGGATGAGCGGCGTCGTTATGGAATCTGTTTCCCAGAGACTGGCAGCAAGAGTGACACCTAAGGCGCCGTGACTCACCCTCAGCGCCCTCATGGCTGCCTTCGCCACCTCATATGGCTGGTCATAGACCTGGAGACATTAGGCTTGCGCTCCACTGACCCCTCCCCCTCCCCCCGCTGGGTGAACAACTGTTAGGTGATAGACCGTGAGGCCTTATGTCAACACACCAAAGTGCAGCAGGCTAGGATGGTGAGAGCTTGAAGGTCCTTCTGGAGTGGAAGTCAAAGTCCTCAAAGCCTTGACCGCTGTCAACGCTGTTCTTGCAAGACTGGAGAGGCACTTTAAGACCTTCCCACAAAGCAACCCATCGCTGTTACTGCCATTACTTTCTGGGTAACAGGTTTGGGGTTCCTTCCCTGTTTTACACGCAGGATTTGACAGCTGCATTCCCCTCACCCTTCCATCCCTGTCAGGCCTTTAGACTGCTATCAGAAAGTGTGACTTTTGACCCCAGTTCATATAGCAATCTGTGTAGCTGAGGATCATCTCAACCTTTCTACATGTCTTGTATGAGCGGTGACAGCAGGAGCTCGACTGGGGTCTGGGGTCTGGGCTTTCAGATGCATCTTGGGCAGACCCCGTCTTTGCAAGACAACTTGGACTGAGCAGTCTGTCTATCTGTCCATCCACCCTATCTGCCTTGCCTTCAGCCCAGTGTAAGCGCAATGCCTTTAATGAGCTCTGGGGGGAGGGGGAGCTGCTCTTGTGCCTAGCTTGCCTTTGAGACAAGTGCGATTCTCTGGTGTTGCGTCTGCCACAGGAGCGTTCAAACGTACTTCTCTGCTCCCACATACGCTCTTTGCTCTTGGTAAAATAGCATGTGTGTGTGCATATATATTTTGTATATGTATGTGCAGACATGTGTACAAGAGAGAACCTGAGTGTGTGTGCACCTGCGGAGGCCCAAGGGTGACCTGGGAAAACATCCTGGATTGTTCTACCTCCTTATCACTTTGTTCCCAGGCTCTACCAGCTGGGGCGGGAATCACTGATTGATGCCATATCTGTCTGGTATTTTTACACGGGCTCTAGAGATCTGAACTCAGGTCCTTTTGCTTGTGAGGCAAGGACTCTGACCCCTAAGCCATCTTCCCAGTCTGCCAAATTAGTTTTAAACCCTACTACGCTGGAAGTTCTTGAAAGTAAAGGGACATTTTTTTTTTTCTAACAGACATCTATAAGTCGTAAGAGCATTAACTGCTCCTTGGAAAATCAAGGTGTGAATGCGAATTCAAATGCTATTCTCATTGTCCTTTCTCTTGCCAAGGACAGTCAAAGGTGTAGCAAATTCAGGTACTACACTTGCAGGTGGGAGCGGAGGACCAGGAGGTAGACAGGATGAGGGAGAAAGTCTGTGGGGGTTGGAGGGCGGCCACCTTCCCTGCCTCCCAAAAAACTCCCTTGCTTGGACAGCTTGACAGGGAGCTGAAAACACAAAGCCGTGCAGATGTGCTGGAGTGAAAACTTGTGCAATTCACACTGCAGTTATGCAGCTGAGGTGGGCTCCAATTACCCGTGAGGACTCTGCTTGCCTTCAGGTTCCCAGGGGACACTTCAAAGGCTCCCCACACTTTCATTTATTAGGGATGATGAACCAAGGGCAGATTTCTCCCCAGGGACCTCCACCGGAGAACAGGATGGATGTAAAGTTTCAGAGAGAGACCAAGCTTTGGAAGAGAGGATATATATCTGCGTGCATGCCAGGGGAAGGAAAGGAAAGAAAGGAGGAAAGGAAAAAAGAAGAGGTAGGCAATGGGAAGGGAGAGGAAAAAGGGGTGGTGGTGGTGGGAGGCAGGAGATCTGTTGAAGTTGCAACAGAAACCTGGTTCTAAGCCTGCGACAGCCTCTACAAGGGTGTTTGCTTTGCTAAACTCAGAAGAATCAAGTGCATTTTTGAAATGTGTAGGTGCAAGTCGAAAACTGAAAGGAATCCACATGGCCAAACAGGAACGATGAAGATGGCAGCCCAGGGGCTGCCCTGTGATGGGTGGGGAGGGAGTAGTACAAGACCCTGCTATACGCTGCAAGTCGCAGCAATAAGGAGTTGCTAAGAATACTCCCAAGGCTTCAGCTCAGTGGCAGAACACATGCTTGCCATGCATGAGATCCTGGGTTTAATCCCTAGAGCTAAAAATAAAGACAGAAGCAGCAGCGGCACGAGACTGCTGCAAGGCATAACTCATTTGGATGCCTACATTAATAAGGTTTACATTCACTTGAATCCCCTAACCATGGTGGGATCAATGAACCAAAGATATTTGACATTTTCATGGGATCAGCTATTTTGACAGAGTAAATACACACTCGGTCGTAGATGCTAGATTCTAATTTTGGAACTTATTTACTTTCTACAAACTCTATAAATACAACCACCAAAGTCAATGCTGACATTCTTTTGTGCTAAGCCCAGCTCCTGTCAAGTCACTAATGAGCGGCTTTCAGGGACAGGAGAGAAGGGCAGGGGCCTGACACCTGTGCCACGCCACAGCAAGCAAACTCCCACGGTGCTGGGAGGCTCAAAACAGAAGTGCTCACTGGAGTAGAGTTACACGCCACTGAGGATGGGCAGGGCTCTGCTGACCACTGCTGCCAGCAATGGAGGCTGCAGGACAACTTCGCCTTGCATGCCGCTGGATGAGGTGCAACCTGTCAGTGGCTTCTCACGAGTAATTGAATGCCCCAGACCAGCCAAGACAGGTCACTTTCACTCTCTGCCTTTGGATCAGTCACAAAGACCTGTCCAAGCTCCAAGGGTAAACTGGCAAATGGTACCGATGACGTCCACACTTAGTCACCTGAACATTTGAAAACTGCTCTGACCACACACCGTATCTAGCAACACTGGTGCTCTTTCCTAGAGGTCCCATGTCCTTGGAGAAATGGCTGAGTCTCCAGCACACTATTTCCTTCTTCAATGCCTCAGACTCAACACTGGACCCAACTGACTTGCCTCTGCTGGACACTGTGGCACAGCACCTGTCCAGCCTATGCGACCTCCCTGCAGGAGGGGACAGGTGTGAGTCTACCTGTCCGTCATCCACAGTACTGGGTAGCAATAGAGGCCCAGCTATAACAATTTTGTACTGCGATTCTCTCAAGGCCTTTCCCTGGGCCAGCCGTGTGCTCTGCCACAGGTGGGACGTGACCACACAGAACAGCAGGGTGGGTCTGAGTTACCTCAGACTAGGGATCTGGGGTCACTCCTCAATAAAAATCTAACGTTCAACTAAAATACCTGTGCTGGTGCTGTGATGAAGGATGGAGCTGAAGACACTGTTACCAACCAGCTAAACGTGATGCATTGTAAACCTTGGTTCACCAGCCACTGTGCCGACAAGCGAGCTTGGCCCAGTGCCCTGCTCCTGCGAGCCTCGTTCACTGCCTGCGAGAAAGGCAAAATTGTACAGCTTTTCTCATCGGGTCCCCATGACAATGGGGAAACAAGAGGGAGCTAGCACAGGGCTTGATGGCGTCCAGTAAGTGGCAGCGCCTGGCATTTCTCTTCCTATCTTTACCTAATGTCCCTCAACCAATTTCTTTCACTCATCTGCTACCACAATGGGCAAGTCATGTCTGTCACACAATGATTCTACAAGACAGGCATACAGACCCCTCACTTACACAAGAACACCAGCACTAGCCCAGATTCCAATCTCTGCCATCTGTCCCAGGCCAGCCACTTTCCCTGTAATGCTCTCCCTCACTTGTCCCTATCATGAGCATGAGATTAATCAGTATCCATTCAGAATTGTGAGCCAGGGCACTGCGCACAAGGAAAGCATTCACTAAAGGTTCCTCTGCTTCTACCTGGAACTCTTCAAACATGCTGTTCTGCTCAATTCAATGTATGTCACTGTTTTCTCAATGAGAACGTGTTTGGCAGAGTGGTGCGGTGGAGTCACCAGCTCTCCGGCCTTGGAACTCACTGCCACTTGGTTCAAGCCTTGGGTGCAGGACATGAAGGTGGCACTGGATTGAAAGACAGGATTGAGCTTCTGGATTCTGTTCTGGCTGAAAGTCAAGTCTAGTAAGAGCATTTTTATTTATGGCTTGAGAGTATGGTCCATGTGTTCACCCTATCAACCTCTGCAGGTACACTGTGGTTCCAAACTGAAAACTGCTAGCTTCCTACCTTGACTTTCCTTTTCCCTAAAGGTATCAAGAAAGCGTCGCAAGCTTAGGCCTGTCAGGCTGATGTAGAGAAAGCCAGAAGAGTGTCCTACACTCTGCGAGCAAGTCTTCCTATCACTTACCTGTAAAAGGAATCAGCTACAGCTTTGGAAAAGCTGTACAGCCTGTGGGTCAAATTGAACCCTGCCTGTTTTGATAAAGTTTTATTGGAACAACCATTTTCTCCCATATCATCCGTCCCTGTTTTTCCGCAACAGTGACAGAGTTCAGTAGTTGTGGCAAAAGCATATGGTGCATGAAGCCTGGAGTATTTATCGTCTGGCCCTTTACAGGAAACATCTGTCCAGCCTTGGTCTAGAGCACTGTGGTGATGAACGATGCAGGAGGAAAGAGCTTCCCAAACAAGAAGGACACAGCTGTTGACTGTGAGAGAGTGCTGGGCTGGGACATCTGTTCACCAGTCCCAGGAAGACCCTCACACCAAAGCAAGCACTGCACCTCACGAATGCTTTCTTACATACCCAGTGAGCAAGACTGAAACCACCTTTTGAGAATTTACAACTGTGGGTCAGGGTAAAAACGTGAGCAGGAAGAGAGGCAAAGAAAGAGAGATAAGAAACAGAGATGCATAAGAAAGCAAGCATGCACCAAATAATGGTAATGGATTTAGACAGCTGTAAAGGGCAAGTCGGTGTCTCAAGAGCAGTGCTATAGGGGAAAATGCACAGGACCAAACACGACAAAGACTTTCCAATGTTTCAAACCATGCAAAGCTGAGTGATATACTGCGTAAGAATACGCCATTGTTTGGCCCACAAGTTAAGGCTTGGTTGCAAGTCTGTGGTGCTGTTAGGAATGGGGAGGAGTCTTAGGAGATGAGCTCAGTGGGAGGAAGCTATCTCACTGTGGGAACAAATATGGCATTCTGGTCCTTTCCTTTCTCCCTTTGTTTCTTGGATGCTGTGAGGTAACAGCATGTTGGGGCCCCGAGTCCCCATCACAATGTCTGCTGCGCCACAGGCCCGAAAACAGGGACTGAAGCTTCTGAAATGATGAGCTCCAAAACAAGCCTTTCCTCCTTAAGTTGTTTATGTCAGGCATGTTGTCACAGCAATGGAAATGAAGGGGTTGAATTACAAATAAATGAGGGAGACTACACCCTGCAAAATTCAGGCTCACTGCTGTTCTGTGAGTGTCGGGGTGTGATAATTAATCCTGGGTGTCACACCTGGCATTAACTAAGATCAGCCTTCAGACCACCTGAAGAGATCATCCAGATCAATACATTTATAATACAAAGACCAGCCTTAGATCTGATTGGAACCTCCCAGTAGTGGACCAGATAAAAGGAACCTTAGAGCACAAGACTTTAAAGAGACTTTCCAGGAATCCTCCAGTCTTCAGCAGTACCCACTGGCCTACTAGACTGAGCAGCTCTGGCCTCCAGGATGTTCGCAGTGACGTAGCTGCCTCCAGCTTCAGCCGCTAGCCATGTCGCCTCCACCGAGAAAGATTTTCTCCCCTCTGGAGCCGTAAGCTAAATAAATCTCTCTTTCTCCTTTAAGTTGCTAAACTTTGAATGCTCTCTCACAGCAACAGTTAAGAGCAACGATTACAAGGACACTAGGGAATGTTAGGAATGCAGGTTTGGATGGTGACGTATGTGCATGGCGTAACAATCTTTCACATCTGACACATATTCTTACCTCTATATAATATCACTAGGTAATGGCATCAATTTCTTCTAACCACCTGTTCTACTTTTCTAATTTCAACAAAACTTATATTCATTAATGATTATAATAAATTAAACTTGAACCTCAAATTTAGTGTCCAGAGAATATAGTGACTGTAAAAGCTCCCAAACCAAATTATTCATCTTATCTTTCTACTTCTGAATATATAACCTAAAGAACCAAAAGCAGGAACTCACAGTGAGTCACATGGCTACATTCACAGAAGTCTTATTCACAATAACTACAACACGGAAGCACTTCTGAGTGTGAAAGGGTAAACAAAATGTGGTATTTCCACTTGGTGAAATATGACTCAACCCGGAAAAGGAAGAAGGAACTGATTCTGGCGCCGTCTACAACAGCCACAAACCCTGAAGATGAACAGTAGACTAAAAGACAGTCAGGAATATTGCTCGATCCCACTTCTGTGAGACACTTGGAATAGCCCAATTCATAGAAACAGAAAGTGAGCTGGGGGCTTCCGGAGGCCAGGGGAGAAGACCCGAGAGTCTGTGTTGAAAGGGTATGTTTTCAGTTTTGCAGTGTGGAGCGTTGTGGACGTGGCTGATGCTGTTGGCTGCACAGCCCCGGGAATGGACCTCATGCCACTGAACTGGATGCTGAAGAGCGATTATTATAATGGCCAATTTCATGGTATGTGGAGACCCAACAACTAAAACAAAAGGTTCTGGGATGTGGAAACCTTAACTGAACCATAAAGCTGTAAGGTTATCATAACACAGATAGCTCCTCCCCCACTACTGGATGCCATCATGTTAGTCCCCTTACAAGCTGCGAATTTCTTGTGTGAATATATGTGCACACACACACACGTATGTGTAAGTATGGTACATGTATCTGTAGGGGGAGGGTGGGATGGGCATTCTTCATATATATTCTCACCTGTGCAGGTGTATGTGGAGGTCAGAGGTTGACAACAGAATGTCCTCCCCCATTGCTTCCCACATTATTTTTTGAGTCAGGGTTTTTCATTGAGCCTGGGACTCGCTGTTTTGGCAGGACTGACTAGTCAGTGATCAGTCGGTCTCTGAACTCTCCGAGCTAGGGTTACGGGCGTGCACCACCACACCGTGGTTTACCTGGATGTTAGTGGTTTGAACTTAGGTCTTCATGCTTGCACAGCAAACACTACCCACTGAGCCGCCCTTCCAGCCCCTCCGCAATCTGCAGCTTTCTTGAAGCTCTGAGGCCACCGAGTCTCAGCAGCAACTGTCTCTGTCTCCGAGGGGCTGACACAAGGCCGTGCAGCTGGCCCATGTGGACTACAAAGGCTCCCTGTCCTCACACGAACGGCATTCCTCAGGGGCTGTTCTGTGGCCAGGACAAGAATGGATTAGAGCTGGAATGCTCGGGAGAGGAAATGCGGTCATCTCATTGTTTCCAGCAAATTTCTCACAGGGAGCATCCACAGAATCACCCACTTGGTCACCGGCGTGTGCAACACTCTGAATCCACGCAGACCACTGCCTGATGACAATCACCTCGTTCTAAATGACCTGACGCCCAAATTCCCCACAAAAGCCTTGTCTCTGCTGGTCCATGAAGAAGAGATTCAGGTGAAAACAATCACCTTTCCACACTCCTCCCAGGTCTTCGCTTATTGGCAAGATGGATTAAGGAAGTGGCCCTGTTCCACGGGGCTAGAAGCATCTGTGGAAGCCCGTGGCTGGCGCAGCAAACCAGCAGCTGAGAGAGGAAATGCAGAGAGGGAGGCAGGAAAGGAGGTAGGGGTGGCTCCGGGGCCTTTCAGGAGGGCGGACGAGCCTCAGTGTTGAACCGCGGAGGGAGAAAGAAAACTCACTGATTCGCATATTCCGGGCACAAAGCCCCCAGCCACGGATTCCTTAAGTGGGCATCAGTGACATTTTTTTTCTTTGGCATCTCAACAAGTGAACTTGTTTGCAGAGCGGGGGAGGGGCTCCCCATAAAGCAGCCAGCAGGAGGCTCCCACAGGCCTGCATTCTGAGGCCGCTGCCCCGCTGCAGCCACGACAAGCATTTGGGGGACAGGGTGAGTGCCCAGGGCAGCCTTTGGCAGCAATCCTGCCTTACCAATGAAAGTGAGCACAGCACTGCTGGTGAACCGCCCCGCAGCCCTCGCCTGCTGGTGGAGGATGGAAACTGTGTCAGGCCGCATCTCATCTGGGCACCATGTGGGCATACTCCCCTCCACCCCGAGGCTCCTCCCAGGCAGCCCTAGTGGCAACCAAAAGAACAAGAACATGGAAATGTGTTTGCACAGACTGGGCACCCCAGAGCGGGGGACTCAGACTTCTCTGATACATCATGTAAGTTGTTACCATCATATGACTTTAAAAGAGGGGTGTGGTTTGAGACATGAGAACTCATAGTACTGGGTACTCACATTCCCCTTTCCAAGGGTCCCTTCAGTGATAACGGAAGGAGGGGATTCACTGGCCTCACAGACCAGGAAGAGTGAAAGCAGGTTTCTGGCCTTGCTGGAACCGGCCGATGTGCTCTCTTTCAGGTAACTGTGCAAAGCTGGTGTACCCACCCTCAACACATAGTACATCAGGAGATGGGTTACGCTCTGAAGGTGGCCCCATTATTTACATTTGGGTGGCCTGCTTCTCCTATAGGCCACTGGGCCAGATGTGCCATCTGTCAGCACCTCTGGAGCAACAGCCAGCCGAGCTATGGGAGGGCAAAGCAGCAGGGTCTCTCTAGAACCTCTGAGTGCATCAACCCCCACATCCATTGCTACCAAAGAAGCAAGAGTGGCATTGCCTGAAAACCTGAAATGTGCTCAGCCGTCTCAAGCGAGCAGCTTCAAATCAGTCTGGTCAAGTCCAGGTGTAGGTCCCAGCATGTCACCGGCCACCACTTCTGTTTTCATCTACTACGACCTTAATGCATAAGATATCCCAGGTGAGGTCTCCAAGGCTGGAGAACCCTTTGTGCTCCTAGGGGCCCAGAGTTCTGGGGTACCCTTGATGGTCCCCCAGAATAGTCAGGAATAATGATACATGATGAGCTGCTTTGGCTCTTGTCACTCTCCGTCTGTGTCACACATATCTCCAAAGCTGGGTGACACTCAGCATTGCCGAGTCTACTATTGGGGTGACGAGGAACAAGGAGGATTTCAAATGTACTGGACTCTGCTTTCTTTCTGAAAGCTGAGGAGTCTATGACTATATCTGCTCTCCCACCCAAAAGTCCACTTGGGACCAGAACACTGACTAGGGATGCAAGCTCCATGGTGCAGAGAACTGAGTGGAAGGAACGTAGAGAAACCATATCCCAACATCACACTGAAGTAAGAACTTTCTCAAAGTACTGATGAGATTTTCCCTTATTTTGTTTAGTGACTCATGCATCAAAAATTCTAGGGCTATGGGTGCAGCTGGGTGAGAGAATGTTTGCTTTGCATGCAGAAAGCCTGGATCATCCTCAGAAAAGTTGAGAGAGAGAGAGAGACAGAAAGAGAGAGACAGAGAGAGAGACAGAGAGAGACAGAGAGAGAGAGAGAGACAGAGCGAGTGAGCGAGCTGGGCACCTCTTGAGGATGCACATGTCCAGCTACATCCCTGTATCCCTCTTCTCCAGGAGCCACACTGCAAACAGCAGCAGTGACCTGTGGGAGTTCACCAGCAGTGGTGAGCAGAAGAAAGAGAGGTACCGACGGATGGCTTTCTCTTTGCTGTGCTCACTACAATGGGATTTGCACATGAATCTTCCCACCAAGTTGCTGAGCCTTATTCTGACTAATCGATTAATAGCAGTAGGATCGGACTGAGCAATTGGTTGGGAAGCTAACCAACTATTTTGCATCTAGCCAAAATCTAACTAGGTCAGGAAGCTTTAATGAGAACTCTCATTATTATGTTATCTGTATAAACATCTATGTGACAAATCAGCTGTCTTCTTTCCTGGCTCTTAATATATGATAATAGGACAGGACAGTGTGCTGATGGCATGGAGTTCTAATCCCTCCCAGCTCTGACATCCCATAATAACACAGCTCCATCTACTCCACGATCCTGCCACACAAACTTGCGTCACGTTCTACCCAACTAGTTTTTCCACACCCATCCTATGCAAGGGGTGGATCCAGTCCCAGAGACATGCGCAGAGCTTCCTTCCTGCTTTCAAAATGTCTTCTCTGGTGTAGGCGGCAATATGCATTGAGGCACAAATACGTCCATAAACAATGGTGGGGTGGACTAAAGAGATGACTCAGAATATTCTGATTAGACCAGGTGACCTGAGGAAGCTCCACAGGTGTCCCATGAGCAGAGATCACAGTGACAAGATGTAGCCAGGTGTCCAGGGGCTGGGTGGTACATTTAGGCAGAAGGGTATGACCTAAGAAATAAGAGGGCACTGAAAGGTCTGTTTGGCTGGGATACCAACCTTCAGCATCTCACAGCCCAGCAGGGAGCTTGGAATGTGCAGTGGAATTCACTGAAGGATGAGCAGATACTACCAGTGAACCCCCAGGACCCTTCAACCCTTCCTCCCACAAGCTCAAGGCTGTGTTCTCAGTCTCCTATGGCACTAGATGTGAGCAGCCTACTGAGTTCTGGCCGGGATGTTAAAAGTAGTAGTAGGAATTCCGAGCAGGGACCTCAGTGGGAAGCTGGCTGGAATATGCCCACCTTGACAGAGTTGGCACCACAAAAGGGTCTTAAGCCCCAAGGGCAGGAGACTGTCTGGCCAGCCTAGACTCGCCATGATGGTGGTTGGAACCAACTCCATTGTTTCAGTCCGTAGTGTGCTGGCTTTCAGTACTGCTATTTGCCACAGCAAAGCTATCGATAGCATAGAGGGATTTGAGGAAGGTGTAGAAGTTTGGGCTCGTGTCATGAATTTCCCTCTGGTTGTCAAGAAAGACTTGACCGAAGAGGAAGTTGGAAGCAGGTGGATGAGATTGGAAGGCACAGAGGTTAGTTACCCAGCCAGCAAATGAAAGGACCTTTCCCTCTGGAGATGCAGTAGGAATGGGCAAAACCAAGGGATGCAGTATAATTTAGAACAACTGCCCAGGGAGGGGGGAGGACTTGCAGTCCAGGTGAGAGGGTGGAAGAAGGATGGCTCTCGGGTGGTTTTGACTTGAGCCACGGCATAGATGGAGTTCAATTTACTGAGATCAGCAGGAATAGCACTGAGAATGGGGGAGGAAGAGAGGTTCTGTTTTGGCCAGAATGAACTTGAAATGTCTCTTGGATATCCTTGTGGATGGGACACTTCAGGGAGCTCTGGTGGGTCATGTAAGTTTGGGAGTCTGTGACCTCGGGACACGATCTAGTGGTATGCTTTCGGTGGCACTGGTATGAGGGACATTATCAAGTGTGTGTGGGCCGGGAAGACGGCTTTGTGGGTAAAGGCATCTGTGGGCACATCGTGCAACCTGAGTTCAATCCCTGGTGAAATCCACATGGTGGAATGAGAGAACGACTCTGAAAGTTGTCCTCTTACTCCTCCGTATGCATGCTGTGGCTGGTCATGGCAGATATCCTGCGTAGTTGCTTGTAAAATTATTATCAAATGGCCTAAGGAAACAAGGGTTTATTCTCTTACAATAGCTGGGTTCCAGTTTTCAGTCCAGCTTGATAGCAGAGCTCACATCAACACCAGGGCCGAGAGAACTGGCCCATACTATCTTCACATAATGACTGAGATAGGGACAATCCTTTCTTGCCAGACCAGCATCTCTGGCCAAGTATACATAAGGATGCCAACCAACTTCCTCAACCAGCTTCCTGTATTTTATTCACCTGTCCAAGTCCTAGTTACACCCATCATGGGTTGGACCTTCTCCATCAACTAGAAAAATCTCCTGAGGGTTTGCTCTGGGCTTAAGTTAACTACTAATTCTCTACAAATGTGCCCAGAGCTCAAACCCTCAACTATCAAGTTGGCACTTGTGCCTTAACTATGACACAGGCACATGCCTGTTGTCTCTCTCTTTCCTGCCCTCCTTCCCTCCCTGTCCCTCTCCCTCTGTGTCAATGCATACACCCATTTAAAGTGGGTGTCATGAAAGCAAGAGAAGGAACCCGTCAACAGTATCAGATGCTGCGTCAAAGTGGATTAACACTAAGAGACTATTATTGCCGAAGCCTCTAGTAACACAGAGGGTAGGATAAGTTCGCCAAGATGGGGTCCACATAGACAATGGGACAAGAAGCCTTCCTGGACTCAGGGAAATGTGGGACCGAACCAAGGAGCCAATCTCAGGTTTGGGGGAGTTTTGTTGTGAGTGGCAGAACTGAGCCTATCACCTCTAATCCCACTAGCAGGCTGCCCGCTCCAATCCTGGCCAATGTGATGGACACGAGCTGCACAGGGCTACTTCATTTAAAATAATCACATGAACAAAAACACATGTTCACTGTGGTCACCATGGTAACGTCCCTACTGCTCCACTGCCATGTGCTCTCAGGGCCAGAGGCTGGACAGCACAGGGAAGGTGCAGCCTCTGTGACAGCGCGCTCCTCTAAGACCCTTCAGGAATCGGTGATGCTCGCTTTGTCTCCCACCCTGAGCTTTGCCTCCCACCCTGAGCTTTGCCTCCCACCCTGAGCCACGCGGGAGAGACGGGGAAACAGAAGCCTGTGCTTTCTAAGCCGGCTTGGAGCTGGCTGCACCATAAACACTCCTGGTGAAACCTGATTCCCAACAGTCTTTCGGAAGCAATGAGGTCACAAGTGCTGTACCCTCAGGAGGGTGTTGAAGGAGTCTCTGGGGAGCTCTGGCTCTCCTGGGCTGGACTGCTTATCCCCAGGGTGGCTGATAGAAGCAAAGTGGCGCCTCTCACCACTCTCTGGCTGGCATGGCCCTCTTGGACATGTTTGCTCTCCCACTTTGCTTCATGGCCATGAGACCCTCATCAAAGGCCTGAAAAATACCAATTCTGTGATCTTGGACTTGTGGAACTGTGAACAAAACAAACTTTTTTTTTCCCACAAATATCCAGTCTCAGGTATTCTTTGTGCTATACCAACAGACTGTTTTATTTTTGCTCTAATCCTTTGGACATGCAAAGGATTCTTATTCTTACTCCTTCCTACATTCTCCAGGCTTGTGTTTATAGACAGCTCAAGACACAGACTCACTCTGGAGATCAGAAGTACAGCTTTCCAGAAAGATTTATCTGCAGTTTTGCAACTGCAGTCTCAGGCAGCCCTTTGGAAAGGGGAGGAGAAGTGCCCCCCCTCCACTCCCCTGTTCTCTTCTTCCCTCCCTTTCCCTCCCGGAACACCACAGAGACACTCAAGCAGCTGTGAGGGGATGGAAAGGCCAACTGTACAAACATTCACTTCCAAGGTCACAAGGTGGAAAGGAGAAAGCTAAAGAGGAGAAAGCGTGGAAAAATAACAATGAGCCATTGCCTCCTGAAGAGAACATGAAATAGCACCCCACTGAGACCCCACAAAGGAAATGGAAAATAAGGTTCCACCAGGAATGGGTCAGAGAACATCAGCACTGAGCTTGGGATAAGGGCAAAGAGGGGCGGGAAGTGACTGCAGCTGGACAGGCTGGGCAGTGAGTTCTAGAATTCAGTCAAACTCTCTTGGGACAACATTCACGCATCAGAGAGTAACTTGGTATTTCCCTTAGCAAAATCCAGGCTCACAGTAAAATTCTTACAATAATTCCTGTTACGTAGTTGATAGATAACAGACATGGACTCAAGAAACTTCCAGATGCATGAAAAAACTAAGTGAGGATTCCAGAGAAGATTGAACTTGTTGAAATGCACAAACTCTACTGAATCATGGCCACCCAGGGGACTTGACGGGTGTGACCCCAAGAGTTATCTCCCTAAACACAAAACCTGGGATTGTCTCCTTCAAATACCCTGCAATGTGGGCCAGTGAGTGGCTCAGCAGATAAAGCTCCTTCGTGCAACCTGATGACCTGAGTTTGATCCCTGGAAGACCATGCGGTGGGAGGAGAGAATCGACTTCCCAAAGTTGTTCTTTGACCTCTATACATACACCTGCTCATGCTCTTACTTGCTCTCTCACATTCTTTCTCTCTTTCAAGTAAGTAAATATAGCATTTAGAGGAAAGAACAGGCAAAAGGTGTCTACTTCTCACAGAGTCAAACCTAAACATCTTATGGCGTCCACATGCCTCCGCGACGGGCCTCCCTGCTCCATCTGTGCACAGCCCTGTGTAACGCCCACATCCTCCTGGACGAGTCCCAGGAGCAATGAGGCAGCTGGAGAATAAGGACAGGGAGCAGGTCCCAGCCAAGTTATCAGCCCAGTGACGATCAGTGAGGCCTCCAAGGAGAATGGGATCCTAGACACGAAGTGAGTTGTGAGAAGGCTGAGTGCCAAAGTGATAGCTCTGAAATGGGCAGGGAAGAAAGTCTGTTTACAGACAGTGTCTTGCCATGTAAGCCCAGGCTGGCCTTAAACTACACTCCGGGATCACGGGCGTGGGCCACCGTGGGTATGTTCTTGAACAAGGGTTCTTAAGGTGTGTTTTTACATGACTTAGACAACATTAACACAGACACACCTGAGTCTTGCTGGATGAGCTGCTTGTGGATATTTCAGAGACAGCAAGTTTGACATAAAGTCTCGGGTCAGGGGAACGCTGAGTCCACTTGTGTGCCACTTGAACTCACACTCACCGAAGGTCAAATGTCACCACGACTGGCTGCAAACACGCAGGGTTCACGTGGGTGTAGAGACAGTCATGGAGAACTTGAGCGCAGATGTGCAGAAAGGCGCAGATGTGCGGAAAGGCGCAGAGCTGATTGGGACATCACTGAACCCAGATGTCAGAGCAAGGACGGCGATGAGCACTGCGCCCACCGGCTCCACAGAGGTCATCTCATCAGTAGGAACAGACGCTCCTCAGTAGCAAGAAGGGCAACAGGAAGCAGACGGTAACGAATGTTCCTAGTCTCTACTATGGCCATACATGGTTAAAAAATCCTTGATTACTGCTGTAAAACTATGTTCCCAAGTTAGAGTCAAGAAGGAAGCACTACTGAGTGACATCTCATTGCAGAGAGACACTAAGATTCTCTCAGGGGTGGGGACATGTATGAGGTCAGAGAATTCTGAGATGCCAAAACCTTAAGGTTGTTAGTACCATTTCAGATGCAAGACAATGGGAAAGGCGTCATGTATACTGTGGGACTCAGTCAAGGTGGCAAAGTACGTAAGTAAGAAATCAAATCCAAGCTAGTTTCCTACTGTTTAACCCATCCAAGAAAAAGGCCAGTACCCAATACATTATGCCCTTGAAATTATATGTTGCTACTATTCTCATTTTAAACATTTCCTTTTTTAATTTTTTAAAATTTAGTGTGTGTGTGTGTGTGTGTATGTGTGTGTGTGTGTGTGTGTGTGTGTAAATGTGTGCATCAGAGGGCATCATGTGTCCCTATGGGGGCCCAAGGGTGACTTTGGGAATCATCCTAGTTTGTTTCTATCTCTGGTTGGTTCATGCTGGGATTTCCCGGGCTCCACCTTCCTGAGCCAGAAGTGCAGGCTCATTGCACATTGCTCATTGATTTCCTTCTGGCATATTTTTTTACGTAGGATCTGGGATCTGAACTCTGGTCCTTCTGCTTGTGAGGCAGAGTCTTAACTCCTGATCTGTCTCTCTAGCCTGTTATTCTCATTTTAAAGATACTACTGCAAATTCCTTCATTTTACTCTTTTGTAACAATTTTCAAGTTAAAGAATAGCATTGTTAGAATCAGCACAGTACTTATAAACCTTAGCAACGAAGGTGGGGGGTTAAAGTTCTAGTTCCTATACTTCACTATGTGTGACTTTGGACAGGTAACTTCCCTGAACCTCAGGTATGGAGATAATAACAGACCTCATTGGGGAATCACAGGAAATATCTGTAGCAAAGTACAATGTACAAGTTCACTAAATGCTAGTTTTTGCTTCATGGAGTTACCAACAAATTAAACATGGTTGGGGGGATAAGAGGGAGGTCTCGACTTTCTAATCTACAAGATGAGCTATAAGTAGGCTCTTTTCTATGTGGTTAATATAAAATTCCAGCACCTCTGGACATTATATACATATAGCTTAGCTTAGGATCTGAGTATCTTATGATTATCACATTATAATCATGACACAGCCGTCAGTCCTCCTGCTTACTGCTCGACACTGAATTGGTACTCAGCTGTGACATGCGGGCTCCCCATGTTAGAGGTCATGAGAAGGGGCCAAGCCCCCGCTACATGCCTGACTCCTCAGCCCAGGACTGTGTGTGACTCTTTTTACCAAGACCATCTGAGCCGCGGGCAGATGGCCAGGGATGGAGGCTGTGGCTTCCCAGCAAGTACTGCTGAGCCGTGAGGAAGCTCAGCCCTCCCGACACAAGAAGCCAGTCCTCTTCAGGGACGAGCCTGTGCTCTGTCCCCAGTTCTGCTCCATGTCAGATCCTTATTCACCCCCAGAGCCACCACAGCTTGAGGGCTGCCGCCTTGCATATGGCAACGCTGGTCTGAAGAGATGGTGTCGCGAAGCCACTGTCAGAAACGCCACACACTAGACTTTAGCAACATGTCTCCTAATGTAAAACGGAAATGAATTAAAAGGCCCTCAACGCACCCCCGCCTGTCTCAACATCGTGTCTTTGGCTTGGAGGGAGTTCTCAACTCTTTCCCAGAACTGACCCAAAGCAAATATTGAGAGTGGCAGGATTTTAAGAAACACAGGTGGAGGGACACGAGCATTGTGGGGCTTTCAAACAGGAGGTGGGGCGAGACTTTGGTCACCAAGCATCCCTTTCTGCCGTGGTCATGAAAGGTTCTGCCCAGGGGGATGGAAACAGCTCCAAGCGCACAGCTGCAGTCTGCTGGTCCCTGAGTTTCACGCAGGCAGTTCAAAGGGCCTGAAAGTTGCTCTGCCCGTGCTAGTCCCCGCCTTGGGACCACCATGCATCATGCATACCCCCACCAGGCCTTCTCAGACTCCTCGAGGTTGGCATTGTGGAGCTTGGTCATAGCTTTCAAACAGACCCAAGTCTGACTTTGCAGTTACAAGAATCATCAGAGATGAGAGCTCCTGAGGCTGGGCCAGCAGGAGCCGCAAACATATATGGAAGGGAGCTGGGAGGACTCCGGCAGGGAGCTGGGAGGACTCCGGCAGGGAGCTGGGAGGACTCCGGCAGGGGCTGGGAGGACTCCGGCAGGGAGCTGGGAGGACTCCGGCAGGGAGCTGGGAGGACTCTGGTAGGGAGCTGGGAGAACTCCAGCAGGGGCTGGGAGGAAAGGCCGAAGCCTACTCGGCCGCAGCACATCTCCCGTAAGCCTCGATGCTGCACGGGTTCCCCCAGAGGGTTTGGCACACAGAACGTTAGAAACCAGGCACTACCAGCTTGGTTCCCAAATGGCTTTGTCCCCAACAGACCTTTGCAAACACCAAGAAAATCAACCCGGAACAATTCAAGTCGACTAGGCCTCATCTATGGGCACATTTTCTTATACTGGCCACTTCTGGAGCAACAGCTTCCAGGTTCCTCGAGAAGTCAGGTAAGGGATACATTAGACCAGAGCACTCGAACGGCAGCCTTAAGTGTCTGAGTTAACATTTCAAGACTGGGCTTGGGAGTATATACCTGTCATACTTGCTGAGGCAGGATTGTTTCCAGGAGTCTGAGGCAAGCATGGGCTACAGGGTAAGACCCTGTTTTTGAAATCATATACATATATAAAGACATACACATATATGGGAGGACAAGGAGAAAGAAGGGGGCTGGGGGCAGAGTTCAGTGAAACAGTACTTGTCTAGTATACCTAAAGTCCTGGGTTCCATCTCAATACAATTAAAAAAAGAAATATGGAGAAAATATATGATTGGTGTATTTACAACATACAGGGGTCAGTAATTCAGGGAATGGAAAGGTCTGCTCTTTCAAATACATGTAAATCTTGAACGTGGCCACTGTTGTCCTGCTGCACTTTTTCTTAGCCATTAGCCAGACACTAGCATATGAGAGAGAGAAAAAAGAGAGAGAGACACTTGAGTGGCCTGCAAGAAGAGCCCATATCTCCAAGAATCCTGTGTCTAGAATATTTTGAAGATCTCCTTGGATCTCTGAGCACAGTGCTATAAGAGCACTTACGAAATCCATTCCTACTTCTTCCACTTGGGTGCCCTGGCCAGCCTCCTCTACACCCCTAACCCGGGAGCTGCCTCGGTCCATGGCTTCTCCCACGCTGGCTGTGGGCCAAGAAACCCTCCGTCAGAGGCCCTGCTGGGACAGGAAGGGGCTGATTGTCTCCACAGGAGAATGGAGAACGGTGACCATCACATCCTGTCCTGTCACCGGAAGTGCACAAATGAGGTCCACAAATGCCCCTGGCTTAGGGATGGTGACGGCATCCATCCTCTCAACCATACATGCCAGTCCTCCGAGACAAAAAAATGGACTCAATGTAGCAAAGAAAAAACTCACTCAAGACCTCAACTGGAGAGTGCGCTGGCTTGGTTTATGGCTTACAAGTGCTCAGCACACGTGTGCACACTTGCATGTGTATTAGAGAGTGCACCTATTTTCATATACTGCTTTTAGGTCTGGGCAATACACCATCACACAGAGAACACTATTATCCAATTGTGTGTCTTCATTTCCTGGGTTAGGACATGGGAATACGTTGCAGGAACTTGAAGGGAAAATCATTACTGACTTGCCGTCCAATTTAATTTTTTTCTACCCAACAATCATGAATAACTACTTAGATCAAAAAATTACTTTTCTGCCCCAAGATGCAGATAAGCCACAGTAAAAACAAACTGTGCATACTTAAGTATAGCTGACATGGTAATTTTTTTTGTTATGTATACTTCCTTAGTAAGATACTTGATATAATGACCAGGCAGTGCTCTGGGGTCCCCATGAATTTAAACATTTGCTTAAAATACTTCATATTAAATTAATCATGGAACTGAATCAAAGTTGCCTTTGCCACAGTTACCTCTGACCTACTAGGCAGCTGTTGCCTCATGCAAAGGACACTGTTCCCTGTCTTGTATCATTTCACAACATGGCTCCTTGTTTACCAGGCTCTCGAAGCCACCAACGACCACTCAAGTGCATGCCTTGCTCTGTCTTGCTCAACTGGCTCTTCCACCTCCACCCATGATCTGTTCCCAATGCACAGTGCAGATGACCTCGCTATCCCAGAAGCCTCAGTGGCTTCCTTGATGCCGAGGAACCAGGGACCTAGCTCCTGAGCTTCCCAATAGTGAGTCACCAGTTTGAGCAAAGTCTGCAGCTGCCCTGGAGAAACACGTGCCATGTCTGAAACAGAAGTCATCATCTTCCCCGCCATGCCTGACAGAGAAAGGGAGTGGGCAGTGGCTTCAAACTTTGAACCCCCTGCTTTACCACTCAGAGAAAAATCAGATTCATCCAGAGGCCCAACGCGGTCACCTGGCCATCTTCCTGCCTTCTTCAATCATTTGGCTGTGGAGTCTCCCTCCTTGGAGTCTGACCTTGCCCATAGTCTTAGCCTTTATTCAGGTTCTTATTCGCCCGGATACTCCAGCAACTCAGCTCCTCATTCGGCCTGCCACGTTGGCCTGCTTATCACTGAGCCTGAGTGATCCCGCTACAACAAGCAACGAAAGGTTTTCTTCTCTCAGATCCTTCAGTGGCAGGCCACTGTCTTAGGCCATGGAGACCACATCTGTCTGATGCTCCAGACTCCCAGCCTCTGTCCTAAAGCTCTGCTATTCGAGATCTAGACTCCACACAGTCCTAATGACCCCCAGTACCCAGGACGCACTAAGCTCAAGTCAAACCTAACAATTGCCACATTATCCAGACGACACTAAGCTCCAGCCACTTGATGACCCAGGGTACACCAACCTTCAGCCAAACTCTAATGATCCACAGTACACAGAATACACTGGACTAGTCTGGTCTTAACCATGACCAGATAACGGACACAAGTGTTACAGCTCAGGAGTCTCTTCTACGATGCACTCAATTCAATCGGAGCATGCCCCCGGTCTCCTCGCTCTCAACTCTGAGGTCCTGGGAGACAGGAAGATGGGTGTGACTCTGCGACCTCAGAGTTTGACAGTGTCCAAAATTTAATATGCACCAAACTGACAAATTGCTATTCCCTTCACATCTGCCAGATTCTCCAGTGTTTATCAAGTGAATGAACGAGTGAAGGAAGTAGCCATCAAAACCAAATTCTCTGCTGTGGAAAGCAGGACTTGCCTGGCGTGACACAATGATTTGTGCAATGGCTTTGTGGTGCATCATTTCAGGTATAGTTTTCTGTTCTCAAGACACGATCATGCTTTGCTTTTCCCTTGCAGTGGGTCTTGGCAAACCAGTCACACCTTCCCCAGATAGGTTTGGGGGTTTAGAGCAAGCTTGGTTCTCTTCATTTACTTTCTCAGTGACTTATTTCATTATTATCTTTTCTTTCAAGACTGAGAAAAGAAAAGCCAGTTTCATATTGCTCTCTTACCTTCCTGACCTCCTTCGATTGCTCCAGCTTTAACTTAGTGTCACATCCAGTCCTTCCATGTGGGAATTCCAGAGAGTGCAAAAGGATTCCTTGAACTTACTCCCAACCCAACCAACAAATGTACTGAGAGAAGAATGGAATGGAGAAGGCAGGGCCCAGACCCTGGGGAAAGATGTGCTGCTAACCATGAATCTACTCATCGCTTCGCCGCCCCCCCCAGCAGGCCTTGTAGCCATTTGCATCCCCAGAGCAAGGATGGAGCCCACCAGTGCTGGTGTCTAGTGTGGGCTCAGACAGCTACTGGGAAGTAAGCACCTCTCGTTCCATTGCCCTGCAAAATCTTCAGTGGTGACTGATGGCTGAGCTTGAAATTCTAAAGCGGGGTAATTCTAAAACTGGAAGCCCAAGAGAGCTCAGTGGATTTCTCTGTGTATTTGCACTTCCTCTGTTTTCTGCCCGAGTTATTCCATGAACGGCTCTGGGCTTCAGATATGTCTGAAAACCCATCCTCTGACTTCAGAGAAGGAGACTGGAGCCCAGAGAGATCAAGCCATCTGTCAAGATCAATCATCTGACAGAGGGGCTCAGGCTGTAGCTCAGATCTCTTGGTTTCCAGAACTTTCTACAGCTCCTTTGGTATGGTGGATGGTGTTGTTTCAAACAAAGGAACCGGTAGAATTTTAGTCCGGAAAAACCTAACCCATAAGGAGAAGAACTTGATAGCATGCTGTGTGATGTGGAAAACACATTCCAGTCCTCCCATGTTGAAATGTCCAACTCTAAATAGCTCCTGGAATTTCCCCTCTCAATCATGCCTGGCTTTACAATTTTAAAGCACCCAAAGAAACAAGTACTCTGGAAAGTATCTATATATTTATGCAACTCATGCATGTTTTCTTGTCCTAACTTCAGAGAAGAAGGACTTGTGGATCTCAGAGATGAGCTCTTGTGTTTCCATTTTATCATGTCTAAGGCATGACAGAGCTGCTCAAGTCCCACAGACTACAGACATGCACATTTTTTTTTCAGGGAAAATTATATGTAAAGAAAAGTCTAGGTTTTAGCTGTTTCAAATGTATCATGTAGTGAAGGCAGGTCTCACACTCTTGGCGATCCTCTTGCATCAACCTCCCAAGTACAGGGATTACAAGTGTCAGCCATCGGGCCTGCCTCCATTCTTTCTTTGCTTATCAATTTACACTTCTGCTTTTTAAAATTCCCTGCAGGGTCAGTAAAGGACTGGCAGAGCCTGCCCAATCTGTAATTTCCCAGTGGTAACTCTTTGAACCTGGGAAAAACCAGAATTCTTTGAAGTTTTAAATAAGGAAAAATGAAATGGTTTGTCAAAGGCTTATGGTGAAGTCTGACTCACATTCTTTGCAAAAAGACCCTGACAAGAGAGTTGGCCCCCAAGAACTGGGCTACAGCCCAGAGAGCTTGTGCGGCAGCAAGCCCAGGATTAGACAGGGATGGGAACAGGAGAGAAAAGGGTGGGCATGTTCCTCAGAAGCTGTCGCAGGCTGAGTCCACGCCTGGGGACAGACATTCTCCATTCTTGGAGAAAATGGTTCATTGTTATTAGTTTCCTTTTACTCCCAAAGTTACATAGTTACATAGTCACTAGGAGCCACGGGAAGAAGAAAGGAGAGAAAGAAAAGGATGGAGGGAGGGAGAAAGGGAGGGAGGGAGAGAGGAAGAAAAGAAGGGAGGGAAGAAGGGAAGAAGGAAAGAAGGAAAGAAGGGAGGGAGGGAGGGAGGGAGGGAGGGAGGGAGGGAAGGAGGGAGGAAGGATGGATGGCAGGCTCAAGAATTTCCAGACGCTGACAGGCCTGTCAGCTTGGCTTACACACTTCTTGTCTCAACAAGGTGGAGAGACAGGGAGTGAAACCTGAAGATTGTCCTCTACCTCACATATGTCTGTGGCAGGTGCACACCTACACACACACACACACACACACACACACACACACACACACACACATTGTACAAACACAAAATAACACAAATTATAGGCCTTCAAAAGAACACAGTATAAAAATATACAGAACAGTGAAAATAAGACTGTCATTTCACTCCAGCACATTAGGAATTATTCAACTCTTCCCTGAGAGTCTAAACCCATCAGAAAAAAAAAAAAAAAAAAGAACAACACTCCACCCAAAGCAACCTTGAGTTTTTTTTGTTTTTTTTTTCTAGTCTATTAACCTGTTGTAAAAACTTGGGTTCTAATCTTGCAGCGTAATCAGTAACTTAGTCCCCTATGAAACTTCTGGTCACTCTTTGACTCTTCATAAAATTCATCCAATCATTTAGGCTGCCTAGTCTTAAGGAAGATTATCTTTGAGAGAATTTTTCAAGAAAATGGTTCATTGTTATTAGTTTCCTTTTACTCCCAAAGTTACATAGTTATATCCACTTACCCCCTTAACTAAGATAAGGACCCTCCCAGCAAAAGGTAGCATTCATTATTTCAAATCAGTAGGCAAAATTGGAGGAAAGGGAAGTTAGAGATAGAGAGGGAAAAGGTGGAGCTTTAATGAGCAGAGAAACTACAAAAAGAATTCCTATTAAAATAATATGGACTGAAGGTGGAGCATCCTTTCCCAGCATGCACACAGCCCTGAGCTCCATCCCAGCTGTCAGTCCCACAAGCAAGCAGACGACAAACAAGACCAAAATCTTACTATATGCAACATCGACTCGACTTCGTTTGGTTAAATAGATGGGTTTCATTATACTGCCTTAAACTCTGGGCTCAAGCGGTCCTCCTGTCTTAGCTTCCTGAGCACCTTGAACTATAGGTATGAGACACAGTCCTGGAGACTTGTTTTGAAGAACGGCATAACTTAAACACAGTGCTGTATCATCTGACCCAAGACATTGCAGATCTCAGACGAAAGATTCATAGCACAGTAATAATCATGCATGTTTGTGCTGAGAAGTGACAATCTCTTCAATCTGTAATAAGATTATTTTCATAAATAAATAGGGAAATGTAACTGATCATTTCCTTTTCTTGGTCTGAGTCTGTTAGTGGCTAAATCAAGCATTTCTCTGTGTGTGGGTGTATGTGTGAGTGTGTGTGTGTGTGTGTGTGTGTGTGTGTGTGTGTGTGTGTACATGCAATAGTGAAAACTCAAAATGTAGCCTAAGTATGTTTACTTACATGATGGTTCCAGGGGCAGGCAGTGGTCGCCTCAGTGGCCCCCACATAACCCGACCTGTTCTCTGCTCTCACTAGTGTACACTCTGCTGCCACTGAAAGACTCTTTGAGAAGACGCCAATAAACTCTATTTTATGCCCTAATTACACAACCACTTATCCCTTTGGCAACTTGAAGAAAACAAAAGTTTAAAGGGGAGAATATTTAACCACAATGTACTTTAGCACAAAATCTAAAGCAGGAAAAAAAAAAAAACAAAAAACCCTTAGGCAGCCTGCAAATAAAGCAGAAATTTCAACAGGTCAGCAGCACCTCTTGAAATGGGCAGTCCACCCACGTGGCAAGCTACACGAGGAATCAAAATGGTAAAAGTCATTACTGGGCTGCTTCCATTGCTAAGCACCTGCAAGATTCAAAACAGAACAAGATCCAGATCTGTTCTGAAAAAAGCCAGACCTTCCCAGCAGAGACCTTAAGGGAGACAAACAGCCGCAGGGAGGGGGAGAAGAACAGGGGCCCATTGAAAATGTCGGCTCCAAAGAATCACTGTCCAGAAGCGTCAAATGTGTCTCCAGGGTTGAGAACTATGTCGCCCCTGCATCCGAGCTTAACACCAATTCCTTCAAATCAAAAGGATTCTCGAGTCTCGCCTAAGTGCACACAGTACTTACCTATAGAATCACTAGGAAACACACTAACTGGAAATTCACAGCGCCCCTTTCTCTACTGACTGGAGCACCTCCTTTTGCTTCTATCTTTGTGGGCTGCCCAGGGATGTGGAGCTGGCCCCCCTAACCCTACCGGCCATGTCTACTCACACCCTACTGCCACTCGGGACTTGGGCTCCTTTGTCATCTCTCAACCAAATTCTGGTGATTTATTTTTTCTTCAATAGTACCTTCACATCCTTTTACTTCATTTTAATTGTTTTATCCTAAATACTCATGAGTTCAGACCCGTGGTCGTTGAGTGATGTTTGGGCATTTTCTCTACAATGGCATTTGCCTTGTTTAAATATTTAGTTGCAGTTTTATTTTTTTTTAATTATCATTCTAATAGTTCATTTTACTGCAGGAAAAAAACTGTCAACTTCTTTACAAAGATATATAACATAAGATAATTACTGACAATAAATAGGACAAAGGAGAATTAGATAGGGATGTTAGGATGAAGGGAGGAGGAGGGCAGGACTGTGTTGTCAAGCGCAGCAGGAGTCGTGCCTATTAGCACTTGGAAAGTTTACGGTCCTGTATGGCACATGGTCTTCTTTAGCAAACAAAGCTTTATTGGAACACAGCTATAGCTCTTCATTTATATATTGTTTTTGGCATTTTTACACTGCAATGACAGAGTTGGCATTTTTACACTGCAATGACAGAGTTGAGTAGATACAACAGAAATCATACGGACAACAAGGCCTAACATATTTACCACCTAGTATTTTAAGAGCAATGTATAGCGCGGTCCAAGTTATATGATTCTCTGCCTGGGAGATAAAAGCAAGCCCATTTCCTAGGCTAGGCATGTGTATAGTTCTGAAGCAAAAGAGCATTTTCTACTATAAAGAGTTCACTATAGCATCTAATGAAAAGACACCTCTAGCCTCATTTGTCACAGCAGTATAAATACAGCAGTGGCTTTCACAAGGCCAATGATAATGATGTCAGCACAAGTCAACAAGGCCAAACAACAGCAAGTACAACCCCGTTCAGACACCAGTCATACTTAGCCCAGCTTAACCCAGGGGCAGACTCTAGAGATGGTGAGTACTGGCCTCATGGGCCACCTTTTCCCGCCCTCTGTCCTCAGCCCTGGCTGACTAGATCTGGTTATTCTCTTCTATTCATACTTAAGTATCCTCAGAAGTCTCCCATGTCTCTGGTGGCTTCAGGCAATTGCTATACTTGGGGTGCAAGGTAAAAAGAGATGCCATCTTTGCTGTAATTGCCTTGTGCTGACTGGGATAGTGAGACTGCTTTGCGGGTTTGCCACCTTCCTGGGGCTCAACCGCTCTACCGAGTCAACATGTAGAAGCGCCCCCTTCACAGGCAGCCCATGGGAAGGACCCTCCCTGTGGCAACCGGAACCTGGCAGCTGTGAGGCTGGAGTGTCCTTAGAAAAGCACCAGGAACCAACCCTGCCGCACAGATCAGAATCCACATTATTACACAGACCAGGAATCCCACTGCCACACAGATCAGTGGTCGACCAGGACAACAGTATTCAAACCCAATGCCCATGTTCTCTCATCAAAGATATGAAACTTCCAAACACTATCACCTAGACATCTCAAAAGAACTCTCCAAGTGACAACTGCTCCAAAATAAAGACAAACTGAAAAGTGACTCATATGAAATTGTTAGAACAGGTAACACAATGCCGACTTTGGGCTTAGAATCTTTTTCCGATCCACGTACTTCTTGTGGTTGAAACACTGTGTCATCTGATTATACTTCCCGTGGAACAAAAATGCAGGTTTTTAAGAAAGTCTTTAACATGCAAATTTAAGAGAATTAGAACTATTCCTATTTTATTGCACTGGAAATTACTCCCTCATCTAGAGAGGGAAAGCCAAGACGTAATTGCTGCCCAGGGCTCCCAATAGATCTTCCCTATTCTTTTAGTTCATGGTTGATTTCCAGACCACTGGAGTCACATCTGAGCACATGAGAATGTCAACATTTAGATTCTCTGTCTAGCCTTAAAGTACAAAAAAGAACATCTTAATGACAAGTGCAAGCCACACAGAACCACAGACTTGGACACCCACAGATGCACTGACTTGAGTGTGCACAGATGTCAGTGGAGAGAGCTATAGAGGAAAGACCTTCCATGTCAATGCCATAAGCAAACTCCTCTATCTTTTGTCCTGCACTGAACCCAAGCTGGAGGTAAGGCCTGGCCATACTGGACGGCATTGCCCAAAAGTTCTTTCCCAAGCACCCAGGCCGCCAAAGGCACGCTGCCCAGGGACCGCCATCCCAAAGAGCAAGAGTGCACAGGTCCCTTCCAGAGCCTCAGCGGCCACACGTTGGCTCATTTTTTTGGTAAGATTTGTCGTGATGGTTCCTACTTACGTAATGCGTACAAGGTGAGGATGATTCCAGCCAGGCAGAATCCTTCAAAGAACCTGAGTGTGCTGAACATTGTCACATTCACAGACAGCGCCACGGTCAATCCAAAGATCAGGATGAAGATGATGGAAAACAGCAGCACAGGCCTCCGGCCAACCCTGTGTGGGACGAGGAAAAAGGTTAGTTACCGAACTGGTAACTAGACAGTGAAACCCAGTACCCAGCAAGAATATGTTAAATGAATGTGGGTTAAGAGTCTTCACAGGATTAAGACTCAATTCTCTAGGTCATGGTCTATTCATGGAGGGCAGAAAGCTTCTTGGGCAACATTAACCCTCCCCAGCCCCCATTCACCAATTCTGGAACTAAAGATGCAGTACTGGGAGAGAGAGAACTATGCCCCAGATCCTGTAGCTCAGTCTCTCCACCAATAAACAAGGATGGCTCAAGGAAAGATAAGCAAAATCAACAACTGCCCAAACATAAACCTTGACACGCCCAGCATAAAAAGTCTTGAGAAACCACTGAACTTTGGAACTGGCTGGAAAGTAACATGGCTTGGAGGAATGACTTCACTTCCCTTCTCCTAGTTACCTAGGTACCCATCTACCATATAGCCAGTTGTTATCTGGTTACCTCATCTACGGTACAGCCAGTAGTTCTCTAAGTACCCCATCTACCATATAGCTAGTTGTTACCTAGGTACCCATCTACCATACCGCCTATAGGGTCAGGGCCCGGCCAGTGCAATATGCTTCATTTTATGGTCATGCAGAACTTTGAAGAGAAGCTCACATCAAGACAGCTTAAACTGTACATTGGTGTTGTGGTCTTGATGTGAGCTCACAGTGGGGCCAGAGGACAGTGCAAAAGATACACTGAATTCACAAAGTACACATAGAGCTGGTGGTGCAGGATCAGCAACTCCTAGGGGGCGAATGATACCCCTGGGGTTATCGGAGGGCAGTGGGGATGGCCCATGGGAATGGGAAAATCACCCGTTTCTCAGCCAACCCCACTTCCTCCTGCTGACCGTCACTCTTCTTTCCCTCTTCTTCCTTAACGCATTACAAACAGGACTATGGCACTCGTCGTCCGTCAAACAAATCAATATCTGACACAACTGGCTTCGGTGCACAGAGAAACAGGGGCAGAGTGGAAGCTGTTTGTCATGAGGCAAAGGGAGGGAAGGAGGTCCCGGCCCGGTACCCTAAAGACCCCAGGGCAGGCAGCTCCATGGTTTCAACTGTCCTGGGCAAATTTATGATAAGGCGCCAACACAGGACTAGAAAAGACAAAGAGGAACGGCCAGGGCTCGTGACTGCTCTGGGCTGGTGGGACTAGATGGCAGGATGGGGGCACATTGCACTGTCCCTGTGAGCTTCGAGCTCAGAAGGTGCTTAACTCTGTCAACACATTAAAACTCACTGAATGATGCACTTTAAGTGGAAGGTTTTACAGTATGTAAATTGTCTTTTACTGAACATTTTTTTTTAAAGAGAACAATGCCCAGTAAGAAATGGCTTGCCTTATGTGAGGGATAGAGGGAATCTTAAGAAAATGTAAGGCA
>JALPQD010000494.1:0-67004 GCA_023101885.1 Typhlomys cinereus | reverse complement strand
CATGTTATATAACTGCATGAATAGAGAGGAACGAGGGTAATAAATTTATTTAATTTAATAAATTAATAAACCTGGGTACTTGAGGGAGAAAAAATTCTCAAAAACTAGCATGAAGAGTGTCACAGCTATCCTGCATGGTTTCTGATAAAATCACCATCAAACAGTTTAAGGGAACAAGGGGTTTATTCTTTTATGGTAATCTGATTTCACTTCTTAATCCAGCTTAATGGGAGAGCTCACACCAGTACTAGGGCCAAAGGAACTAGCCACACCATCTACACATAATGCTTGAGAGAGGACAATCCTTGCTTGCCAGACCAGCATGTCTGGCCAAATGTACGCAACAATGCCGATTCTCTCAACCAGCTGTTTGTATTTTATTCCAGGGCCTAACCCCACCCGACCATGGGCTGGGCCTTCCCCATCAGCTAGGCAATCTCCTATAGGCTACCTTTGGGTTTAACAACTCAACTAATGTGCCCAGAGCTCAAACCCTCAACTGTCAAGTTGTCACCTGTATTTAACCATGAGAAAAGAGTTATTTTTGTTTCTTATTTTTTTCTGTCTGTTTTTTTATTACAGTTTCATACATGAATACAATGAATTTAAATCATTTCTTTTTTTATACATTTTTTATTATTATTTCCGCCCATACAAACTTAATAGGTACACCAGTTCCCTCCCTCACTCCTCCTCCCCCCGAACCCCCTGGTCCCCCTCCCCTCAGCCCTCCCACCCAATCCCCCAGTGCCTCCCGCTCCAATTCCCAGAGAGTCCTTTATTGTGCATGCCTGACTCTCCTCTGGGCCCTCCTCTCCGATGACATACAAGGACCCAGTGGCATTTCCCTGAACCCTTTCCCGTGTTCCCCTTAAGCACAGGAACACTACTGTGGCTGTCAATCCCTTGCTTCCAAGGATCTTGGAGCCTTTAGCAGATACTAGACTTTGTGAGGTCAATAGTGTGTTGGACATTGCGCAGGGCATGCAAAGTCCAATTATGATTGCTTCGGCCCTAACTTGTGTGGAGTATCTTGCAAATCATTGCTCCTCCCATCCTTTTGCTCTTACAATCTTTAAATTATTTTCAATCCATATTACTCAATCTCATCTCTGTGTGTTTTTACTGCTTACCTTCTCCCCAATCATGATTCCAACTAGTTTCATGTCTTTTCATGTGAATGGTCATCTGGGTTGCCTGTACCAGCATGTTCTGAGAACTTGCTGAAGTATGAACCTTGTATGGTAGGTATAACCATCAAGGCAAGACCCTCCCTTTCCCCCATGCAGTACAAACCCTCATGGATCTCTCAGGGAGGTGTGGTGCTGCATGCATTCTTCCCCTCTTGCATGGTGAGAGGTGCTGCATGATTCTTCCCTCTTGCATGGCAAGAGGGGCTGCATGCATTCTTCCCTCTTGCATGGTGAGAGGTGCTGCATGATTCTTCCCTCTTGCATGGCAAGAGGGGCTGCATGCATTCTTCCCTCTTGCATGGTGAGAGGTGCTGCATGATTCTTCCCTCTTGCATGGCAAGAGGGGCTGCATGCATTCTTCCCTCTTGCATGGCGAGAGGTGCTGCATTCTTCCCTCTTGCATGGTGAGAGGTGCTGTATGCATTCTTCCCTCTTGCATGGCGAGAGGTGCTGCATGATTCTTCCCTCTTGCATGGTGAGAGGTGCTGCATGCATTCTTCCCTCTTGCTGGTGAGAGGGGCTGCATGCATTCTTCCCTCCTGCATGGTGAACTGTTCATGGGCCACTGAGAAGTACACAAAGCTGTATTGAGGTCACTGGTGCAACAACCCTGTTGTGTCTAGAAGACACTACCTCTCCATATGTCTCCCTACTCTCTGGCTCCTAGAAGGAAGGGTTATTTCTATTTCTGTCACATTGTAACTAACATCATATTTGATTTTCCATGGAAGATTGGTTCAGGGCCCTTCACAGTACCCAAAATCCACGGATTCTTAAATTTCATGAATAATTTGGTGTAGCATTTGCATGGAGCCTTTGCAGACCTTCCCATATGTTAACTCATAACCAGATTATATTGTCTTACACAAGATGAATGTGCAGAAATAGTTGTTATTAGAGTGTATTGTTTAGGGACTAGTGACAAGAAAAGAATGTCCACACATGTTCTCTACAGATGTAATTTTTTCCTGGATAATTTATTCCACAGTTGGTGGGCTGTTAGACCCTTGAATATAGAGGGTAAACACCCACTACTTTTGTTAATGTTTTATGTGTTGGTAATTGTATCATTTTCCATATGAGTCCACCTATTTTAAAATTTGTGGAATGAATTGATCTAGTTTTTCCAGTTTCTAATTTGCACTTACTGGACACCCAAGTAATCTCTCTTTTCTAATGAACACCCCTGTGACCACTTCCTGGCTGCTTGGGTCTTCCAAGTGTCCGTCCCCCATGCACCATTCTGACTGCTGCCTCCTGGCCACTTGCGCTAAAAGACTTTCCTGTCACTCACACTCATATCATCCTCCTTATATTTCCTTGTTAATACTTACTACACACACGGAAATTCCTGCTTATTCATAGATTTACATGATAGCTTCAATTTCTGCCCACAACACTGACTCCATCTTGCTCAGAGTCAGAACTAATGCACATTCTTTTAAATTAATTTATTAATACAAGTTATTAATATTTAATTAGGGGAAATAGCCCAAGAGAGACAATAAATAAAGGACCCCCGAGGAAACAGGCACCACAAGCACCGGCAGAAGCGTCTGATGCTTTCTATTCAGCAATGTGGACTGTTCAGTCGTTGTTACTGTAGTTTGGATGTGGCTTTTCCCCAAAGCCATGTGTTGAAAGCTTAGCTCATGGAACGGTGGCAAGTGGAAGCAGGGTCTAACATGGCCGTTCAGTTAGGAGGGCATTACATTTGGACAGGAATAGTGCTGATTTTGTTTAATTTTCCAAGGAAAGAAAGAAAGAAAGAAAGAGAGAGAGAAAGAGATTGAGAGAGAGAGAGAGAAAGAAAGAGAAATTGAGAGAAAGAGAGAGAGAGAGAGAGAGAGAAAGAGATTGAGAGAGAGAGAGAGAGAGAGAGAGAGAGAGAGAGAGAGAGAGAGAGAATGAGCATGTCCAAGCTGTGTGTGTGGAGGTTGGATGACAGCTTTTGCAAGTTGGTTCTCCCTTTTACCATGTGGGTTTCCAGGCATTAAACTCTGCTGAGATATCTTGTTGGCCTTGTACCTTTTTGTTTTCCAAGGAATTAACCATTGCCTTCTTATTTCATCTGCTTAATTTGTTATACAGTTGCCACCAACTCAATACTAACTCCTCAAGCTTGCATATCTGTCAATATGTTATGTGTGTGTGTGTATGTGTGTGTGCGCGCACATGTATGCATGAGAAGGTTAAACTTGGGTGTCATTCTCAGAATCCATTCACCTTGTTTTTGAGACAGGATTCCTTTTTTTTGAGAAATTCATTGTTTTTTCAGAGAGAGAGAGAGAGAGAGAGAGAGAGAGAGAGAGAGAGAGAGAGAGAGAGAGAGAGTCCCAGTACATGGAGGTCATAGGGTAACTTGGTGGAGCTGGCTCTCTCCATCTACCTTTACAGGGTTCTAGAGGCTTCCACAGAGGCTTAGGGGATTGTCAGTCTTCCACAGCTAGTGCTTTTACCGACTGAGGATCTCACTGGTCAGAGAGTTCCTCATTGGACTGCAGCAGGCCAGGCCGGGCCGGCCAGCAAAGCCCTAGAGATCTACCTGTCTCCCTCTCCTCAACGAGGGGGCTACAAGTGAAAGCTACCACACTGGGCTTTGTATAGAGGTTCTGGGGATCAAATTTTGGTCTTCAAGGTTGTTGCTACAGACACTTTATTGGACAAATCTCCCATCTCTGAGATACTTTTATTGTAGAAACTCACATCTCTTTTTTTAATGCTTTTTAAAATTATTTATTTCCACTCATACAAACTTAATAGGTACTCCGGTTCCCCTCCTTCCCTCCACCCCTTCCTGGACCCCTTGCTCCCCCCCCTTTTCCTCTTCCTTTCCCCCCTTCCCTCCCTATCTCCCAGTACCCTCCTGTCCCCCATCTCTGGAGCATCCTTAATGTGTATGTCAAACTTTCCTCTGGGTCCTCCTCTCTGATGAGGTATAAGGACTCTGGCATTTCCTAGAACTCTTTCTTGTGTTTCCCTTAAGTATAGGAACACTTTTGTGGCTGTTAATCCCTAGCTTCTAAGGATCCTAGTGCCTTTAGTCCATGTTAGACTTTGAGGGGTCAATAATGTGTTTGTCATTGTGCAGGTCATGCAAAGTCCTATTATGCTGGCTTCGGCCCTAACTTGTATGGAGTATCTTGCCCCTCCTTATCTTTAGGCTCTTACTATCTTACTGCCCCCTCTTCCGCAAATTTCCCTGAGCTTCAGGATGGGGAGAGATCAGGCTGGCTCATATCTCTTCTTTCCAGGACCTTTTAATTTTTTTTTTTTTTTTGATTGTAGGACCCTGTGATGTAAGTGCTCTCTGGCGCCTACAGGACATCTGAGGCTGTTTTCACACAGTTGCTCACTGCTGCCTCCATACTGCTGGAGATTTTGCAATGCTGTCCATTTGTAAGGTGCTCTTGGGCATTTTCCTCTGGGCACAGCTTGACATCATCATCTTAGACTTGGCCCAGTATAAGCTAAGAAAGATGTTGTGTAACAAATTAAAATATTCTGCAGGAAGGCTCAGTAAGTAAACAGTTCCTGAGACTCAGGAAGTTCCTGAAACTAACAAGTTTGGAGGAGGGCTCCCTCCAGAGTGGGGAAAAGCAGTAAACAACAGCTGCCCCCCCCCAGCAGGTCTTGTGAGTCAAGCAGTTATAAATGGGAGGGGGGCCCTGCTGAGCCATTCCAGGGAGTGAAGAGGTTGGAAGAAGACCCAGAACAATCAGAAACCTGGGGGAGACTCTCCCAGCAAGGCAGGCAGCAGAGAGTTCAGGGCTCTAGCTTCTGTTAGTTTCACTCATGTTGAGTGGACCTTATGGTGATGTAGCCAAGTCTGACTCACTCCTGTTCCTGTAAGTAACCCCAATAAACTCAGTTGGTTCATTAAGTTGGACCTTGGTGTAATTGTTACTTTGGTCTGTTACTTTGGGACTCTTATCTGGGGTAGACATTTGTGTGGTGTCTTCCCCCCCCCACCCAGGAAAAGTGGTCACACAACATAAGACATATCTGGATTTCCAATATTTTCATCTTAGAATCAGGTTCTTGCTACTCTACTTACAGCTTAAGAGGGGTGCACCAAGCATCTGGAGGAAGCCATCACTGCTGGTGGAGACAGTGGGGGAATGAAGACTTTACCGACTACAGAATGAGTTGTCAGGACATTTGTCACAGCTGTTGTAGCAAAAAACCCTCTGATGATTAATTTTTTTCTCAGACCTTCCTGAATTCTTGGGAGGAGAGCTTGGGGCTCTTCTGCTTAGAGGACACCTTTCTTCCAATCTTGTGGAGACAGGATGGGATGACAGACCAGGCACTGATGAGTCTGTGGCCTTCTACACAGCCCTTCCCTTTCAGACACTTCTTCCTGGTGCTCCTGGTTCAGGGTTGCTTAGTAGAAAGCCCTCCAGGACACTGTTCTTTAGGCGCCCCCACTGCTTCTGCTTTCCAAATACTTGCAGCCTGCATTCTCTGTTTCAGCCTTTTCTCATTTCCAAAGCAATGTGGTATGCCTCTGCTCCTGCGCCTGACCGGACCAGCTGGACTTTGCCCTGTTGCTGGCTCCGGCTTCCTGAGTCAACTGACCTTTGTTTTTCTGATTTCTAGAAACTTCTCTCCTTATTCTCTTGACTTGATAGGTGAAGGCCTTAAAAAAAACGACACTGCTGAGGCTGTAAGATAGCTCAGTGGTGGTAACAGCATCTGTCTGTAGCCTGGAAATAGGAGTTCTATCATATGGTGAAAGGAGAGACCTTTGACCTTGTCCTTTGACCTATGTTTTTTCTTTTTCTCTTTTCTCTTTCTCACACAATAAAGAAAAACACTAAAATAATCAGTTTATTATTGCTTTTGCTTAATTTTGGGTAAGTAGAAAGAAATGTCGCCATTCAACCTGCCAGCTTTACCTGAAAGCCCTCATCTACTTTCACATCTCTAGTTTGAACCCTGAGAAAATAATGAGAAATAGGAAAGAAAAGTTAACCCATCATCAAAAGTCTCCTCAGCTTATATCTTTGCTTATTCTGAAGCTTTTTTTTCATGTATGTATGTACATACGTGTGTGTGTGTGTGTGTGTGTGTGTGGGTGTGTGTGTGTGTGTGTATCAGAGGGCACTGTGTGTCCCTGTGGAGGACCAAGGGTGAATTGCCCTGGTTTGCTTCTGCCTCATTTTTGCTTATTCTGGGATTTCCAAGACACCACCTTTCAGTGTCAGAAATGCAGGCCACTGCCATTTCCACCTGGCATTTTATGTGGGATCTGAGATTTGGATTCAGGTGCTTCTGCTTTAGAACCCCTGAACCATCTCTCAGCCCTTTCTTGAAAGCTTCTTGGGACACTTTCTTTAGACATTTTCAAAAAAAAATTTCATGCACATAGAAAAGGCTTTATCTGTTGCCAAGGGGACCCATACAATAATATTCTCACATACAACTCTACCACCATAGGAAACAGCTAGTTTTTAAAGCCTTATCAGTATGGTTAATGTTCTTTTAAGATTTTTTCCAACATTGCATTTCATTCACTCCAAGTCCTACCATACTCTGTCCTGTGAAATACGATTGTGTCATCACTTTGTGTTTTTTCTTGTATGAAATAGTTTTTCTATTTCCTTGGACTGGCTTTGTTCAATTAGTGCTTTTATCTTATTGATCCATGAGACCTGTGAATACTACATCTATCAACTCAGTATTTAAAAAAAACTTCCAATTGCTTTTTGTCCCACGTTTTAATTTTTTAACTTTATGCTCCTAGTCAATTGGTTCTTCTTTTCATATGTGTTTTGTTATTCTGTTCATATTCCAAGACTGTTTATTCTACATGGGTTTGTAAGTTTTTCTAAATACTTTAAGAGAAAGAGGAGAAATGGTCATGAGCTGTTCACATACCGACCTAAAGGAATCACATTCAGAGGCTGGCCAGGTTTATGTGCAGGTGTCTTGACCCACTGAGTCATCTGGCAAGCCTGGATTTGTAGTTCTTGTGTGGATTCTAAGTTGAAATGAGGCCTTAACATATTATTACTTGAAGCTTTCAAATACAAATATGATGAATTTATATGTCTTCATCCCCTACTACCACCCCAACCCCCTTCCATCTCACCCCACTCGTTCTTTTTTTCCAGCCAGTCTTCCTCCCACTTCCACATCTTTCTGCATGTGTGATTCATTGGGTCCCGCGGGACCTCTGCTTCAAGAAGTGCCAGGTCCCCACTGGGGCAGGAGCTACCCACCACAGGGCAGATTATCTGTTAAAGAGCTCTCCTCTCTCATCTGACACCAGTCCCAAATGAGCCTTTAATTTTTGAACTTTCCTTACTTGCTAGTTACGGTAGCGGTATTTATTTACATTGTGTTTTTCCACATTGATCTGGAGAGCGCCTTTTGTTTGGATCTGTTGAGCGGCAAAGCTCAACCACACTTCCCTCAGGACTGGCGAGTTCATCTTTCTTTCTGAGCTCTCTCTTCATCTCGTGCGTGGACTCAGCAGACGGTGTTAGTCTTGCAGATGCCAGTTTTGGCAGCCGCAAATGCTCCCAGCCATTCCTTTTTACCAACACCTGCGATCCTCTGCAACGCCTTCGTTGGTGATAGGAATGAGAATAGAAAAGAAGTTTGTCCAGGAATGTATCAGTTATTTTCTCTGTACTGTGACCAAGTGTGCAACAGAAGCCACTTAATGGAGGGAAGATTTCTTGTACTCACAATTTCAGAAAATCTTCAGCCCACGATGGCAGGGAGATAGAAGGCAGAATTAGACAGATAATCCAAGAATGGGCCAGGCAAGATAAGCGGCTTACTCCATCTAGACGCTTCCTCCTACACCCACTGCCTTCCAGTAGTGCTGTTACATCTTAATCTTTCAAGGCTTGATCTGTTCACAGACCAGATCCCTCCTGACCTAGCCATCCTGGAAAGCCCATCACAGACACGCCCAGAAGAGTGCTCTATTCTTCTAGGAGTTTCTTGGTCTAGTCAAGCTGACAATTAAGATTACCCATCACTGGGCCAGTGAGATGGCTCAGTAGGCAAGGTGCCCGCTTGAAAATATGTTGGGCTGGGTTTGATCTCCAGAACATACATGATGGAAGGAAAATTGTCCTGTGACCTCCATCCATGCACCATGGTATACATGTGTTCCCTCTCTCTCTCTTTCTCTCTCTTTCTCTCTCTCCCCTGTCTCTCTCTGTCTCCTCACAAATAAATAAAAGTACTTTTTAAAAAAGATTAGTCATTACAAGAAGTAATTCCATTGTCTTAGAAAGAGCTCTTCTAAGTAGAATTACAGAGAATCTGGAAGACAGGGCGTTAAATGTCAATGTGTTTTTAATCTAGTCAGATGGTCTGCACCTTTTTTAGTAGAAAAATGTTGGTTTATTGTTTTTTTAGTGTCTCATACATGAATCTAGTGAACTTACAGTATTTTCATACCTTAACCCCCAATTCCACCCCCCTTCCTCTTCCCATTACAATTCTTGTCCCCTGCCAGACTCCCTCTTATTTTCAAGTCTTTTCACATATGTGGCCCACTGGGTTTTATCTGGTTGGCTTTTGATGTCACGAGGCTGAGTGCTTGGTGAGTCATGAATCTTATCAGCGGACATACCATTGAAGAAAGCTTGCATTTCTTCCCTGTCAGCATTAACCTGCATCAGTCTCTCAGGAAAGTAAAGAGTCTCTTGTGATCTTTCTCCTTCTATGATGAGATGTTGATAGGGTAATTCCCATGTGGGTCTTGTGGGAATATACCTAGCTACAGGGACTTCACAAACATACCGGCCCTGTCATGTCCAGAAGACAAGTGTCTGGCCATACCCCTACTCCATCCACTTCTGGCTCTTAAAATCTTACCACTCCCTTTTCCACAATGTTCCCTGAGCCTTGGGAGGAGATGGGGGGGTGAGTTAGATGTCCTGTTGAGGTGAGCAGTACACAGTCACTTATTTTCTGCATTTTGTCCAGTTGTGATTTTCTGTAATTAAATACATTTCATTGCAGAAGGAAGCCTCTATAGTGACTGCTGAGTGCTCCTCTTAATTTGTGGGTGTAATAACTGTTGTTTAAAAAGTAGTTTAATATAGGGGCTGGAGAGGTGGCTCAGGGGTTAAGTCTCTGCCTTGCAGGCAGAAGGTCCCGAGTTTGGATCCTAGGCCCCATGTATAGATGCTGGGCTGAAGCGGGGGCGGCCTGCGTTTCTGGTCCTGATAGGCAGAGCCTGTGAATCCCGGGGTAGAGTAAATGAGGAGGTGAAGGCGGTCCATGGTGGTTCCCTCTACACACACACACATACATACATACACACACGCACAATTGAATAAAAAATAATAATAAAAAAACTTTAAAAAGGTAGTTTAATATAGTGTCTTTATAGCTAAACCTTCAGAGCTTGCACTCTCCCTAGGGACCATGTTCCCCCTTTCGTAGATTCCTGTTCTAGTTTACAGTTCCAGGAATGTGATCCCTGCTGAAAAGTGGGTCTTAAATCCAGTATAAAAAAAAAGCTGTTAATTTCTCCCTTGACATTAATGCCACTATTACACTGGTGATCACTTCTTGTCAGGGTGATCATTGTTGTAGTTTCTAGCTTTGACAGATTGATGATCCTGTTGACTGCTTTTCTTCTCCAGTAGCTTGCTCTCCGGTACTCTGTAGCTACCCAGCAAGGAGGAAGCTTCCAGACCAATTCCAGCTGGTGATTTTTGTTCATGGCCTATAATCCATGTGTGTTGTTCGGCAATGGAGTCTTACTATAAGTTTCTGGAGGGCAACCAAGAACAGGGCAAAAGCCTATATTTGGGGTGTTTCTGAGACCTCTTTGACCAACAGTGTATCAGGAAATATCACAGTGTAATTTTGTTTAGTTGCCTCTGGGTTCTAGTTGGAACATCTCAAGATATTTTTCATTTTGCCCTACCTTCCTCTTTCTATGCTTCCTTATTCAGGGGCTATCTGTTTTTGTTCTTTTTAAAAAAACTAAATTTTTTGACATATTAATAACATAGGGGATTTCTATCTCATTGCAGCTAATATTCTCAGTATTTTACATTACTATCTCAGTCTTCCCCACTCTCCATTCCCCCTCCTTTTTGGGAGGGAGATGGTTTAAGTTGAATTTTTATTGCTTTTTTTTTTCATTCCTTTCTCTATTTTCTCTAAGTTCCATGTATTTTTTTTCTCATTTTTAAAGAGAGACCTCAGCTTCACAGAATTAGTTTAATTGTAACCTTGGATCATAACACTCTCTGGGATTCCACTTTGTCTTTAGCAACAGAAAACAAAGACATTGTCTGCAGAATTTAGTTCAGACCCAGGGGAGAATTCCAAGAGCACCTGACAGGATTGTGTTCCTTGGGGAGATCAGTGGAGAACCAACCCAGCAGCTGGGGTTTGGCTCCAGGGTTCAAGGCACCTCGTACTGCAGCAGAGTGTCCCTGGGGAAACCGTGAGTAACAGAGCTTGTTCAAAGCTGGGGTCATAAACAGGAGCGACCATGTGGTCTCTCTTGAACACAGAGAATGTTCGAAATGAATAATTTAAGGGCTGTGGGAATTTGCATGTTTAAGGAGCTCATATACCCAATTAGGTCAACCCTTTGGGCATTTTCTCACAATTGGAGATTAGCTATTCTTTGTGTTAGAAAGTGTAGCTTTCTATTAGCACCTTGGAAATGAAGCGTCTCTCAGCCTTCGGATCCCTCAGTGAAAGGGGCATAAATGCAGCACCTCACAGAAATGAAACGACCCGAACTCCCACAAAGGTCTTCTTCTTGCATCTACAGTCCTTCTTTGCTCTGTGTTTTCCCTCAGGGCACACAAAAGTGTTCCAGACTATTCTTCAAGCTCCCTGCCTGGCTGTGGCTGCTTTTCTCTGTTCTTGGTTTTAGAAACAAGACACCATATTAACGGTCTGCTCTGCGGGTCTACCTTTCCCTCTCAAGTCTCTTTAGTCCTTTGCTGTATCCATGAAACTGTCTCCATCAAAGTCAGCCAACCCTCCCTTCCACTTCACCCACGTGTAGTCTCATGGTCCACCTGCTGTCTTCTTTCAACATTCAGCACAACAGACCATTCATTCCTTCCCCTAGGAAACTTTCCCTTTCTATCCTCTCATCCCACTCCCTCCCCTTCTTCCCGTCTGCTTTTCCTGCCCCTTCACCGTCTGCTCCCCTAGGTTTCTCCCATCAGTGTATCTCTCACCCCCAGTGTTTCAGTCTTCTAAGGCTTAGCTCAAGATCCTTTTCTCTATGCTGAAAACCTTCCGGAGCTCAGACTCCTTCACCCACCTGCCTGCTACACACCTCCTGTAGACGTGTTCGGGCATCTCCCATTTGTGTGAAATTCTTCCCTTCGGTCGTGGTTGAAATGTCCGTCGTCCTCACAGGCTCATGTGCCTGCATCTTTAGCTGGTGCTGATGTTTGGAAAGGTTGTGGTAACGTTAGGAAGTGAAGCCTTGCTAGAGGAAGGCACGTCACGGGGGGTGGGCCTTGAGGTTTGGCAGCTCAGCCCCGTTTGCGCTTGCATTCTTGTTCTCTGTCTTCATAATGGCTGTGGTGACCCAAACCAACTTCTTGCTTTAACCCCAGCCATGCTTTCTGCTATACGATTTCCTCCATAATGAACACCTTACCCTCTGGAACTGTAAGTCAAATAAGTACCTGTTTCTCCCTTCAGTTATATATATATGAGTATGTCTCCCAGCAACTGTAGAGCTCCTATAGTACCTCCCCTAGGCCTGTATATAGTCTTTCATCTCAAAGATGTCCCCCCATCTGTGCGTTGGGTATGTCAAAGGGTATGCACATGGAGGTCAGATGACCTTGTGACCTTGCCTTTCCCCTTGTTTGAGACACGGTCTTGTTTTTCCGTTATGGCTGTGTAAGCCAGGCTAGCTGGCCTTCAGGCTTCTCGGCCTTCTCCCGTCTCCACCTCCTGTTGTGCCCAAGTGCACTGGGATTGGAGCATGTATTCCTGCTTTATGTGGGTTCTGGAGAGCTGAACTTGGGTTCTCACGCTTGTGCAACAAGTATCTCGACCCACTGACTTCTTGATTTTTTTTTTCTTTTGCTCCCTCCATTTATTCACTAACCCTGACAAATGTTTTTGGAGGAAGATCCAAATCTGACTCCTTCTCTGGGTCCAGCACCCGCTCAAACCCTGCTGTATGCTACTGTCTTCTCTTAGTGGGGAAAATTACAAGTCCCCTCGCTGGTGACGATCATTTTGAAATAGTCTACATCTGATGATGTTCTACAAGGCTGTGTTTAGGCCCCGCCCACCTCACTGTCCAGTCCTGCTTCCCAGCTTTTTCATCTTCCGCTTCCCAGCCACACATCTCCGATTGGCACTGCGCTTGCTCTTCTTGCTGCCTGAGATACTTTCCCCCAAGACCCTGGTAATGACTGTTCATCATTTAGGCCTCTTGATGAACTACCACATCCTTAAACTTACTCTGTCAGGCAGTATTCTAGAAATTTCTCAGAACTGAATTTATTCCCATCTGCTCTTTCTGTTTCTTTTTTTAAAATTTTTAACATTTTTTATTATTATTTCCGCTCATACAAACTTAATAGGTAGACCAGTTCCCTCCCCCCTCCTCCTCCCCCTGAACCCCCTGCTCCCTTTCTCTCCCTCCCCGTCTCCCAGTGCCTCCGCCCCAATCCCAGAGAGTCCTTTATTGTGTATGCCTAACTCTCCTCTTAGTCCTCCTCTCCGATGACGTACAAGGACCCAGTGGCATTTCCCTGAACCCTTTCTCGTGTTCCCCTTAAGCATAGGAACACTACTGTGGCTGCCAATCCCTTGCCTCCAAGGATCTTGGTGCCTTTAGCCGATGCTAGACTTTGTGAGGTCAATAGTGTGATGGACATGGCGCAGGGCATGCAAAGTCCTATTATGATTGCTTCAGCCCTAACTAGTGTGGAGAATCTTCAGATCATTGCTCCTCCCATCCTTTTGCTCTTACAATCTTACTGCCCCCTCTTCCGCAAATGTCCCTGAGCTTCAGGATGGGAGGAGATTAGGCTGGCTTAGTTCTATGTGGTTGATATAGAGTCTCTGAAGTTCTGGATTGTGGTTTGTTGATTTTCTTTTGAGGTTTTGCCGCTCCTGCAATGCCCTTCACTCCATCCTGATGGGCACTGTATGTCACCCCCTGGTCAGAGACAAAAAACTGTTAAACTGGAGTCTTGTTATAATAGCACATTCAAGGGTAGATGTAATAAAAGCAGGAAACCTCAGTGAGGGAGGGGTGAGTCACCCATTTGCAAAATGATCATCTTTCATCTGCTAGACTATATGCCCTCCCCTTCTGGTGAGATCATACCCCCTCAGTTGTACATGATCAGGAACGAACGTCTGTGAACTTAACCAGGTGTCACATTACTTACTTGCATTCCTTGGAGGCCGATTTTCTCTGCTGTAACATGGTCCCCTCTTTCCTTGTGTCTGGTGTGGCCCTCCAACCCCATCCCTCCTGTTCACAATCCTTGCAATTACTGTATTACATAGGTTTACCTTTGAGTGTCTCAATGTGGGCTGGGTGAGTTTGGTACTAGGAGCCACCTATTAGGGAGTACATATGGCGCTTAACTTTCTGGGTTTGGGATACTTCACTTAATATAATTGTTTCTAATGACATCCATTTCCCAGCAAATTCCAGTAATTCATCATTTTTGATGGCTGAGTAGTACTCCATTGTATAGACGTACCGCAGTTTCCTTATCCACTCGTCAACTGTTGGACATTTAGGTTGATTCCATGACTTTGCTATTGTAAACAGTGCTGCTATGAACATGGTCGTGCTTGTGCTATCGAGGCGAACCTCTGCTGCATGGGGGGTTATTCCCAAAAGTGGAATAGCAGGGTCATAAGGCATTTCAATCTTTAATTTCTTTAAGAATCTCCAGACGGCTCACCGGAGTGGCTTTTTGAGTCTGCATTCCCACCAGCAATGTAGCAGAGTTCCCCTCTCTCCACATCCTCTCCAGCACTTGTTGTTGTTTGTATTGTGGATTTTTGCCATCCTGACCGGGGTGAGATGATATCTCAGGGAGGTTTTGATTTGCATTTCCCTGATGGCTAAAGAAGTGGAGCATTTTTTAAGATATTTGTTAGACATTTTAATTTCATCTCTGGTAAAGTTTCTTTTAAGTTCCAGGGCCCATTTTTTAATTGGGCCATTAGTTTCCTTGGTGTTTAGTTTTCTAAGTTCTTTGTGCACTCTGGACAGTAGAGCTCTATCAGATATGTGGTTAGTGAAGATTTTCTCCCATTCTGTGGGTTGCCTTTGAGCTCGTGTTGCAATCTCTTTATCTGAACAGAAGCTCTTTAATTTCACAAGATCCCAACTGTTGAGAGTTGGTAGCAGTGACTGTGCCATTGGATGTCTGTTTAGGAAATGTTGGCCTAGCCCAACCAGCTCAAGGGAGTTCCCTATCCTTTCAACTATGGTTTTTATAGTCTCTGGCCTTAAATCAAGGTCCTTGATTCATTTGGAATTAAGTCTTGTACATAGTAACAAGTACGGGTCCAGCTTTAATCTTCTGCATGTGGAGATCCAGTTTTGCCAGCACCATTTGTTGAAGATGTTATTCTTTTTCCATTGGATTCTTTGGGCCCCTTTGTCAAAGATCAAATGGCTGTATTTTTGTGGGCTTATATCTGGGTCTTCAACCCTTATCCATTGATCTGTGTGTCTATTTTGGAGCCAGTACCAGGCTGCTTTTATAACTATGGATTTGTACTATAGACTAAGGTTTGGTATGGTAATACCTCCAGCAGTGTTTTTGTTACTCAGGACTGTCTTTGCTATCCTGGGTTTTTTGTGCCTCCATATGAATTTTGAGATTATTTGGTCAACTTCTTTAAAGAATTGCTTTGGGATTTTAATTGGTATACCATTGAATTTGTATATTGCCTTTGGTAGGATGGTCATTTTTACAATGTTGATTCTGCCAATCCAGGAACATGGGAGGTCTTTCCACCTTCTGGTGTCTTCTGCAATTTCTTTCTTCAGGGTTTTAAAGTTTTCATTGTAAAGGTCTTTTACCTCCCTGGTTAGGCTTATACAAGGTATTTCATTTTTTTAGGGGCTACAGTAAATGGGATTGTTTCTCTCAAGGCTTTTTGACTTCTTTCATTCTGGGCATATAGGAAGGCCTCTGATTTTTGCACATTTATTTTGTATCCTGCCACCCTGCTGAACTTCTCAATTAGTTCCAGGAGCTTCCTGGTGGAGTTTTTGGGATCCCTCAGGTATAAGATCATGTCATCTGCAAATAGGGATAGCTTGACTTCTTCCTTGCCGATTTGAATCCCTTTTATGTCCCTTTCTTGTCTTATGGCTTCAGCTAAGACTTCAAGTACAATATTGAATAGAAGTGGTGAGAGTGGACAGCCTTGTCTAGTTCCTGATCGAAGTGGGAATGCTCCCAATTGTTCCCCACTGAGCATAATTCTTGTGTGTGCTTGTTGTATACAGCTTTTATTATATTGGTAAAGGTTCCTTCCATTCCTACTGTCTCTAGAGTTTTGATCATAAAAGGCTGTTGGATCTTGTCAAAGGCTTTTTTCTGCATCTATCGAGAGTATCATGTGGTCTTGGTCTTTGGACTGGTTTACATGATGAATTACATTTATTGATTTTTGTATGTTGAACCAACCTTGTGTGCCGGGGAATAAGCCTAATTGGTCCCTGTTGGTGATGTTTTTGATATGTTTTTGAATCCGATTTGCTGAGACTTGTTGAGAATCTTTGCGTCTGTGTTCATCAGAGAGATCGGCCTATAGTTTTCTTTTTTAAGTGAATCTTTATTAGGTTTTGGGATTAAGACGATATTAGCTTCATAGAAGGAATTTGGTAGTGTTCCTTCCTTTGCTATTTGATGGAATAGTTTAAGGAGTATTGGTGTTATTAACTCCTTAATGTCTGGTAGAACTCTGTGCTGAATCCATCTGATCCAGGACATTTTTGGTGGGAAGATTTGAGATTACTTCTTCAATTTCCTTATATGTTATAATGCTATTTAAATAATTCACAACTTCCTGATTCAATTTAGGTAGGTTGTGTTTACTTAGAAATTCATCCATCTCTTTGTGTTGTCAAACTTCACTGAGTATAAGTTTTTGAAATATGATGTTATCATTCTCTGGATTTCTTGGGTATCAGTAGTGATAACTCCATGTTCATTTCTAATTTTGTTAATTTGGGTTTTCTCTCTCTTGCTTTTGGTTAATTTAGCTAGGGGTATATTAATCTTATTGATTTTTTTCAAAGAACCAGCTTTTTGACTGGTTGATTTTTTTCTATCGTTTTCTTAGTCTCGATTTCAGATATTTCTCCCCTTATTTTGCTAATCTCCTCTCTTCTACTACTTCTGGGATCAGATTGCTCAAGTTTCTCTAAAGCCTTAAGCTGCATCGTTAAGTTATTTATTTCTGATGTTTCCATTTTTAAGAGCTATGAACTTACCTCTTAGAACAGCTTTCATTGTGTCCCAGAGATTTTGGTAAGTTGTATTTTCATTATCATTCACTTTCAGGAAATCTTGAATTTCCTTTGTAATTTCTTCCTGAATCCAGTTCTCATTCAGCATCATATTGTTACGTTTCCAGGAGTTAGTGTATTTTCTCTTGTTTGTTGTGTTGTGGATGTCCAGCTTTAGGCCGTGGTGGTCTGACAGGGCACAGGTTAGAATTTCAACTTTTTTGTATATGTGTAGATTCATTTTGTGGCCCAATATGTGATCTATTTTGGAAAAAGTTCCATGTGCTGCTGAGAAAAATGTGTATTCTTTGGTGCGTGGGTGAAAAGTTCGATAGAGATCTGTAAGGTCCATTTCTTTAAGGGTTTGATTAAGTTCCAAAGTGTCTCTGTTAAGCTTTTGACCTTTTGATCTATCCCATTTTGAGAGGGTGGTGTTGAAGTCCCCAAGAATTATCGTTTGGGGGTTGATTTCTTGCTTTAGGCACTATAGGGTTTTCTTAATGAATGTGGAAGGGCCTGTATTGGGTGCATAAATGTTCAATATTGTGAAGTCTTCCTGGTGAATTGTACCTGTGACTAAAATGTAGTGTCCATCTGTGTCTCTTATGATTTTCTTTGGTTTGAAGTCCACTTTGTCTGAAAGCATAATTGCTACCCCTGCCTGTTTCCTGGTTCCATTAGCTTGCAAGATTTTGGACCAGCCTTTCATTCTTAGGATGTGCCTATCTTTTGTGGTGAGATGAGTTTCCTGAAGGCAGCAGATTGTTGGATTGTGGTTTTTAATCCAAGTTTGTAATCTGTGTCTCTTAATCGGAGAGTTAATACTTTGACATTTAATGTTATAATGGAGAAATTATTTTTAATTCTGGACATTTTTTATGTTTAGTAGACTTTGTAAGCATGTTGTATGATATTTATGTTTTGGTGGTATTATACTTCCCTTCTGTCCTCCTGGATACGCTTGTTCTTTTCTTCAAGCTTGAGTATCATTTCTAGGATTTTTTGAAGGCCTGGTTTGGTAGACATATATCCCTTCAAGTTGTCTTTGTACTGGAAAACTTTCTTTCTCCCTCAATCATGACAGATAGTTTTGCCGGGTATATCAGTCTGGGTTGGCATTTTTGCTTATTTAATGCTTGAAGTATGTCTCTCCAAGCTCTTTTTGCTTTTACTGTTTCCATTGAGTAGTCATTTTTTATTCTAATAGGTTTACCTTTAAAAGTGACTTGCTATTTTTCTCTTGAAGCTCTCAGCACCTTTTCTTTGTCCTGAATGTGGAGTGTTTTGACTATTATTTGCCGTGGCGATTTTCTATTTTGGTCATATCTGTTTGGAGTGCGAAATGCCTCTTGTATTTGGATAGGCCTCTCATTCTTTAGTTGTGGGAAGTTTTCATTTATGATGAATTGAAATATTTCCTCGGTGTGGTATTTTGGGATTCTTGTTCTGGTATTTCATGAATGTACATGTTAGGCTTCTTCAGGGTGTCCCATATCTCTTGAATGTTCCTCTCCAATATCTTTTTGGCTTTAACAATCTCTTCCATTGAGCTTGTTAATTCTCCCACTTTGTCTTCAAGATCTGAAATTCTGTTTTCTGCCTCATTTGTTCTGCTGATAAGACTCTGTTGAGTTTTGGGTTGAAGTTAACTTGTCTTTTAGTTCAATTTTCAACTCTGCCTGAGATTGTTTTAATTGCTCTATACCTATTTTTGTTTCTTGAACTGTTTTTCTCATCTCCTCCAAGTGCCTGTTGCGTTCCTGTTCGAAGTGGTTGATACGGTTGTTTAACTCTTCTCGGATTTCCTCTTTCATAGTATTAATCATGGTAATGATCATACTCTGACAGTCATTATGTTGGGTCTGGCTTTCATGGCTATTTTCTGTGGATTTGTTCTGGTCAGAATGCCTCATTATGGGATTGATTCTTTCGGCAGGAGATTGGTCTTCTTTGGTTTTGTTTCTCATGGATCTGCACTTTGACTTGTACATTGTTGTTTTGTTTTTTAGGACCTTTCAGTTTCTGTGTGTTTTCACTGAATCCACCTAGTTGGTATTGTTACACTTGCCAGTTATTACTGTGCTTGCCTTGGATTGGGTATGTTTGTGTATTGTTATCGTTATATCCTAGATGAGGCTACTAGGCTGTTAGTATGTCAGTTAAGTCAGGTTATGTTACCAGAGGGTGAATATTAGTTTGGCAGTGCACTTTTACGATTTAGTATCTTGGTGAAATGTGGGGGTGAGTGGTGTACTCCCTGGAGTTGTATGTTGTGGGGTGGCTGTATGAGAAAGTTGATCTACAGCATTGATACTTTAAAGGATCAGTAAGGTGAAAAGAAAAAGTTTACTTATCTTTGGGCTGGATGAGGAGAAACTCGCCCACGTGATATAATGATTGTAGCGGAGTCCAGATGTATGGCCTGTGTTCCCTTTGTTCCTTAGAATTTTGCTTGAGTTTCCTTTGGGCTCTATTGAATTCTGAGTAGCAGTGTGTCTTCCGTGGACCACGTGCGTAGGTCCCCGGTGGGCCAGAAGGCAGAGGGTCTGATGTTGATGGCAGAATTCTTCACCTGCGACCTGGGAAGGTAGGCGCGGAGGGGGCCGGGGCCCCGGGGGCAAAGCCAGGGGCCCCGCGCAGCACGGTGCTGCTGGCCGGGCGGCTCCCGGGTGGGGGGCGGGGCTGGGCTGGGCGGTGGGCACCTTGGGCAGCGGGCACCTTGGGCAGCGGGCACCTTGGGCAGCGGGTGGCGGGAGGCGGGCGGGGGGCGGGGCGGCGCGGAGGGGCCTGGGGTCGTCCGGGCCGCGGCGCAGGCCAAGCGGGAGTCGGCCTGGGTGCTCGCCGCCGGGACGCGCGGGGCTCCTGCTCTTTCTGTTTCTTGTGCTGTTTGTTTCCCAGCCAATGCAAAAGCTCCAGAAGAGTGAGGACCTCTCGTCGGACTTGCCACCTCCCCTAGGCTTGTGTAGGGACCAACAGCAGTGCCTGGTTCCCACAGAGATGTGCTGGAGAAGGGTCTGAGTGCTCATTAGAGTCCTCGGTTCAGCATGTCCAAGGTCAAACAGCTTTGCTGTGCACGATGTACGAAGGCAGCCTTTCAACGGCCGTGCCTGTGGAGCCTGAGGGAGATCTCTGGAAGCATCTGGACCGCTCTGCCACCTTATTGCTTTGCTCTGGAGTTTTCCAGGCTCTGCCTTTGAGGGCCAGGATTGGAGGCTGGCCTCCATTTCCACCAGGCATTTTTATATAGGTTCTGAACTCAGTTCTTATGCCTGGGAAGCAAAGGCTTTAACAAACACTGAACCAACTCCACACTCCTCCCCTCAAATAGTGTTTAAGAGTGTAAGTGCTGGATGTGAGGGTGACTGGCTGTGACGTCTGTTACCCCACTGGTTGTCAGGGTTGATTCGGCCGATCTGGCAGGCCGGGTGGGTGTCCCCTTCCTTCCTCACCACTCCATGCGTGCTAGGTCACACAGGACGACCTTCCCCAAGAACGGGAGACTCTTTTCAGTCAAGGGTATACAAGCAGCTGTGCTTCCCCCCTAAAGCCTTGGGATGGACAGAAGTGTTAGCATTGGAGCCTTTGATTTCAGTGCCCGACAGCACGACCTTCTGATCTGTCCCTCTGGAAGACAGAAGTATTTTGTAAGAATGGAGAGGGATTCCTAAGCTGTCTTTGAACATATCAGCTCACTTTCTATAGCTGGGGGAGTGAACATGTGCTAGAAACAACATGTATTAAAAGTGTTAAGGTCCACTTCTGTCAGCACAGCTTAAGTGAAACTGTTGTTATTACTGTGATTATTGTTTTAAAGAATGTGGCGCTCACTATGTTGCCCAGCACTCATGTGATCCTCCTTTCTCAGCCAGCTGAGCAGCTGGGGCTGCAGGTGCGTGCCCCCGCCCCCTGCTCCGTGTTACTTTTGTTAGAACTGTTAGCTTGAATGCAGATTCCATCACTTAGTATACTAACTCTACGGAGGAAGTGTGGGAGTTGTAATCTCTTGGTTATCTCCCCACAACAGGTGTGCAGAAGATGCCTGGGTGAATGATATTGCGTGTACAGGGCCAGCTAAGCTCTTTGGCTTATATGAAGGGTGTGTATACATATATATACACATATATACATGTATATATATATATGTTTTTCTTTTTAAAAATTTTTAAAAATTATATATATATATATGCTACTTGTCTCCCTCATTCCCCCCTCCCTTCCTTCCTCTCTTCACCTCCCATTCTCCTTTCCATTCCTATGTGGGTCAAGTTTACTCTCTCCTATTCGCCTGTCCTTCGGTTCTGTGGGTCCTGGGGTTTCCTCTGTATCATCTGTTCTCATGGAGGTTCAGGTCTCTGTGGTAGACAGAGAAGCCCTTCTTTGGGTGGCCCATTGATATGGGTACTCCCCTACTTGTGTCTGACCCTTTGCCCCTAAGGATCCCTACCTTCTGAAACTATTTCTCCTGAGATCCGTGCCAGTCCATAGGGGCATGCTGACATGTCCACCACTGTGCAGGTCTGATGAGTTCAAGTCCCATTGCTGTGAGTTCTGGTTGCGAACAGCTACATATTTATTTGTAAAGGTAAATGAATAGGTGAGTGTCTTCCCGCAGAAGGCGGCTCTTTAGTGAGCCCGTCCTAGGCAAGCTTGAGGCTTGCATAGAGCCACCAAAGCAGCTGCCGCTGGCTCTGCCATCGGTGTGCTTGCTGACCTCTTAGCTCCACCTGCAATGCAGCTGTTTTTTTTTTTTTTTTTTTTTTTTTTTCTGATGAGGAGGTAGTCTCCCTGACGACAGAGTTGATGTGGAGACCACGTCCCTCCCAGTTCTTTCCTGGCTGCAGCACCAATGCTCTGAGTGTACATTCCCTGTCACCTGGCTCCGTTCACAAAAGGAAGGGCCATTCCAGCTGAGAAGTCCAAAGGCAAAAGCTCTTTTGTTTCTGTGTCAGGATTTTCCAGAAGGTCAGCCCTCCTCCAGGCGTCAGCCTCCAGCTGGGCAAAGCTATTTTTGGAAGCAATTGGGGGCAAATCCAATATGGCTTGTGTGGTAGGCAGTGATCATTTTGCTGGGTGGGGCAATGGTGTTATTGCTGTAATTAAAAATCCCTGTTGGCTATTGGAGGCAAGGGATTGACAGCCACAGTAGTGTTCCTATGCTTAAGGGGAACACAGGAAAGGGTTCTGGGAAATGCCACTGGGTCCTTGCACCTCATCGGAAAGGAGGACCCAGAGGAGAGTTTGGCATGGACATTAAAGGATGCTCCGGGGATGGGAGGAGGAGGCAATGGGGGATGGGGAAGGAGGGGGGAGGGGAGAGGGGCACAGGGCGGTGGGAGGTTGGAGGGAGGGAGGGGACCAGTGTACCTGTTAAGTTTGTATGAGTGGAAATAAAAATAAAATCCCTGTTGGCTAGAGGGACACATTGAAATATTTGCAGATGAGTGACGGATTTGCTTTAAGCTCCATAAGCAATGTACATGGATGTCTGTGGGTACAAGAAACAAGGAGTAAGATGTTGCGATACAGGTCGTGTCGCCCACTCTTGGGAGGTCTAAGCAGTAGGATCATGAATTTGAGGCCAATCTCAGCTACATGGAAAGACCTGTTTCAAATATACAAAACAAGTTGATTATTGCACATGTGGAAAGTTATAGAAACATTAGCCTTCTACTTCTGAATGACCTCAGCATGTTCTCAATAGACTAGTTTAAAAATATTTTTATCTTATGTATGTTGTGTGTGTGTGTGCACGCTCACATGTGCATGCGGTGCACGCACCCAAGTGTGGAGGTCAGCAGATAACTTCGTGGCGTTGGTTCTCACCTTCCACCTTTGTATGGGTTCTGGGGATTAGAACTCGGGTTGTCACACAAGAGCTTTTACCTACTGAGCCATCTTGCTGGCTCAATAAAATAGATTTTTAAACTCATTTTTAGTTATGATTCTGTCAGGGTCACGTTTGTTACCTGTTTCAGTAACCCCACACGAGCTAGTGCTTCAGGGTAAGAGGTTACAGCATGGGGTGGAGGAGGGCAGGGAGATAGGAGGGAATACATGAGGGGTGAATTAAAATAAAGTATGTATGAAAATGTCATGTAGAAGCCTATTACTTTGTAAAGTAATTTTAAAATAATTAAAAAATAAGTAGTGCTTCAGGGGGTTGATAAGGGGCTTACATAGGGGTACCCAGTAAGACCCTAAAACGTGCACTTTCTACATAGTGCTTTTAATTGAAGAGATTAAAAATTTTAGCTATCACAGTTTTATGAGGAAGTAGACAGTACAGGATATATTAATTGAGGTGCCTTATTAGAGTTTCAACTTTTTGGTAGAAACTTTTCTACATTATAGTAAGGTATGTCATAAAAGAATGAATCCCACAGTCTCCAACTGAAACTTTATTGGATGTCCTGGGGAATCTTAAGGCTCAGGGCCAATAGGTGAGAAGTGTAGAGACTCAAGAGAGCTCTCAGACTACGAGGTCCTGAAGCCAAGCTTGGCTGGCAACTGGTCCCTCTTAAGCATGTCCTGGTAGAGTCATCTGAAGATAACTGTCAGGTTTTTTTTTTTTCTCTTTTGCGACCTTTCCCCAATCAGCCGAAGGAAGGAAGGGTTTATTCTGGCTCATGGTTTCAGAGGGGATGCAGTTCATCAAAGTGGGAAAAGCATGTGTATTGGTTGGAGTTCTCTAAAGTCACAGGATCAACAGAATGAATATATAAAAAGGGAATTTACTGAATTGGTTTACGAGATACTGCCCAGGTAGTCCAACGATGGCTGCCAGTAGCTGCTCAGTCCAATAGGCCAGTGGGTGATGGCTGAAGGTTGGAGGATTCCTAGAGGGTCTTTAGTCATCTTGAAGACTTGAAGGGTTAGAGGGTCTGTATAATTGAGACAGGTCTCTCTATGAAGACTTGGAGGGTTGGGAAGGCTGGAGGGTTGAAGAAATGAAGAAATCCCATGGCAGGAGGGAAAAGCATTTCCTAGCAAAGCTTCAGAGAGTCTCTCCTCTTCCCAGTCTCCTATTCTATGGTTCCTTTTATCTGGTCTGCTACTGGAAGATTCCAATGAGTTCTTGGGAGGTTCCAGTTGGATCTGGGGCTGGTCTTTGTATTGTAAATGTATTGATCCAGATCATCTCTTCAGGTGGTCTCAGCTGATGTTAGTTAGTGCCAGGTGTGGTCAGGTTGACACCCAAGATTAACTTTCACAGGATGGCAGCCAGGAGGTGAGGCAGATGGTCCCACTACATCTGAAGTGAGAAAGCCGAGAGCCTTGGATGCTGGGGCTCAGCTTGCTTTCTCCATGTTTCCAGCCCCTGGTGCCATCCACGTTCAGTAGGTCTTCAGGTGCAGCTCTTTGGAGACACCCTCGTGGGTGTAGCTGTGTCTCCTAATTCGATCCCAAATCCAGTTCGGCCAACAATGAAGCGTTATCAGATCGGCTGAGAATGATTTGGGGTTTGCTTTTTACTTCTACAGTGAGGAAGTTGGCAGTCGTCCCACTGTCTTGTACGTATAGGGCTTCCCTTCCGAGGGCAAGGTTGGGAGACCATGCCACTTCCAGGATGTTGGTGGCTTAAAGAAGCTGATTTGTCTCTAGGTGAACTATGCAAACAGGAACAGGGAGGCATTCCCAGAATCCTCAGGCTCAGAGCCCACTGAGAGCCTGGGAAGGCAGTGTATCTAATATGAAGTCATGCACCTATGGTGCCATAGTGTCCTGGGCCAGCTGTTTTGCATTGAGGAGGCTGTGTGACGGTCAACAGCATCTGTAGTTTCTGACCTCTAGATGCCAGAAGCCTCCCAGCTTGGTATGATAAAAACGTCCAGGCTACCAAAAAAATGGTCTCTAGACATTGTTAGCTGCCCTGTAGGGAGCACGGTTGCGCCTAGCTGAGACAGCTAGCCTCGTCTGAGCTCAAGTCTATCAAGTTCTGAAACAACATGATGCAGGTGGTCTCCTAAGGACCCAAGGACTCCTCGTTAGACTTTAGTCTGCGGTAGGGGGTAGTGGAGGTCTCAGCCCCACGCCAGCACTTTGCTAAACTTTCAGAAGTAACTTCTGCCTGCGTGAGACCCAGTCAGCTTCAAACTGCTGGGGGAATCGCTCGGGAGGGGTCCACATTTCCCTGCTGTGGCACTATGTCAGTCCCCCAATAGTGGCGATACCACTTGCCAAGGCGAGGAGCAGACTGTATGCTGAGACAGATGAGCCAGGATGGACTCGGCAAGTCCAAGCTGTGATGTGTTTTAGCACTTGGGAGTTTCTGGCATCGAAGCCACAAGGCCTTGGAAGAAAGGATTGGACTTGTACATTAGTTTGTGATGTGTTCATAAGGCCTTGGGTTAGGAACCATGGACACCAACATGAAGTTGTTATTGACAACTTTTTAAGAACTTTTTTCATGTATGTGTGTCAGAGTTAGATAAACATGTCAACCTGATAGTCAGGGTTCGAGCTCTGGTTAAGTTAGGTCCCAAGCAAGCTTTCAAAGAGCTTATCTAGTTGATGGAGAGACCCAGCCCATGGGGGGGGAGGCTAGTCCCTGGGCAGGTGATTAAGATGGAAGCTGGTTCAGGAAGACAGCATCTGTTTACCCAGCCAGTACATGCTGGTCTGGCAAGTGAGGATTGTCCCTCTCAGTGGTCCTATGGATATGATGTGATCATTTCCCTCAGCCCTTGGTATTGGTGTGGACTCTGCTGTCAACCTGGACAAGGAACTGTAACTGGACGATTGTAAGACAAAATAAAATCTCGTTTCCCTGTAACCATTGGTGACTATCGACAATATGCAGAGTAACGACAACAGTGTGTGCATGTGGTACGTGTGTGTGTGCGCGTGTGGGTGGGCATATATGGTACTCAGCCTGAGTGTGTGTGCCTGTAGAGCCCCATGGCTTACTGTGAATCTGGGTCTCTAAACTCAGAGCACCCCCATTAGAGCTAATCTGGCTGTTAGCTTGATCTGGGGATTCCCAGGTTCTGCCTTCCAGGGTTAGAATTATAGATCAACTGCCACATCCACTGGGCATTATTTATATGGGATTTGGGGATCCCGACTCAAAATCTTTTTGCTTTCTAAATAAAGGTTTAAACCACTGAGCCATCTCTCCAGCCCGTGAAGCTGTTATTGGCATCTTGAATGGGGTCGCAAGATACCTCAATTACAAATCTTAATTAACAAGCAACTTACTATCAATTTGTATGGGTCCTGGGGTAGGGGTGGACTAGAGACTAGGATTGCCTTTTAAAGAGGCAGACAGAATAAGATAAATGTAGTCTTCCCCGGCTGGGATTTGGGGCTTCCCGAGATCGATGCTGACTGAGTGTTAGTTGCTCGAAGGTTGACTGTTTTTCTCATGATGAGGCCAAGTTGCTTCCTCAGCCCAGTGCTGAGGTTTCTCCGCTCCACTTCCTGGAGCCATCTGCATTGCTGCTCACAGCAGGGCCATCATTGTCCATTCCTTATACGTGCGCGCCAAGTTCACCAGCGAATGTGCACCGGGCCACTTACCCTATTCTCTGTCGCACGCTTGCTCCACTGATGTCGTTTTCCTGGCAAGTAGAGCATGAAGTGCTTTTTTTTTTTTTTTCTTTTTTGAACGATGGGGCCCTTGGTTGCCCGAGAGTTCCTTGGCCTCTCGGGTTGCAGAGCCAGCCTGCGAAAGCTTTTAATTAACCATTGCTGAGAGTGTGGGATGGAGTTCCAGTCTGAATTGTCATTACCCAGTGAGTCATGAAACAAGGTCAGAAGAACTGGTCCAAAGTGGCGGTGTCGCTAACACGGTGGTTTTCAAGCATTTCCCTACCTCTGGCACTTGCCCAGCAAAAGGTGGACTTTAATCCCACTCTCTGAACATAGGCCAACTCTAGTGACTCATACTGAAGGAGAGGATATGGCAGAAGTGAGGCCATGTGACGTCTAAAAGCCAAGTCATTCAAGGTGACACAACTCTTGCCTAGCTCTTTGTCCTTTGTCTGTATCTGTTTCTCTAATTCTCCCTCTCTCTCTCTGGACTTCATCCCCCACAGACAGGCCCATGTGGGTGTTACAGTTGCAACTTCTGACTGAAGCCACTAACACCAGCTCCCAGCTAGTCTTAACCATGCAACAGAAAGAGCCTGTTTGTAGGTATCTTCAATCCTTGACCTCCTGATGTTCCAGCTGCTGTCTGGTGGAGTCAGAAGCAGCATCGATGCCATTATTTTAAGCCTCTTCGCTTTGGGGCTAGTTTGTTAAGCATCAACAGACACCTGGAAGAGATAACGGTAGCATTTGTAAGATTAACAGCTACCATTTATTGAGTAAACATTGCCTTATGCCTAGACTCTTGATGGCTTACTTAGATCATCTCATTTTATCTTCACAGCAGGCAAGATAAGGTAAATACATCATGTTACTAATACCATTTAAAAAATGAGCTCCAGAAAGATTGGGTAACGTGCCAGAGTCAGATGGCTCTTGAGATGTAGTGTCAGAATTCAAATTCACAAAGCAAGTGGCCATCCAGTGGCATTGTGGACGATTCATGCCTGCGTCCTGGGGTCTGCTGACTGAGGGGAAGCTGGAAACATCCTGTGGCAGTGGTTTCGCACTGCCTGGTAGTAACACGTACTGTCCTTTCTTAAGTTTCAGCAGCTGGGCCTAACCTGCTCCTGCCCTGCTGGGACTCTGGCTGGCCTCTGATCAGCTTCCTCACTCTTCCTCTGTACTGCAAGGAATCTTGAAGCCTGACTCAGCTCTATCAAGTCAGAATCGCAGGGACAACTGGGTTAAAAAAAGGTCAGTTCCAAGATCCCGCTACAGAATCAATGAAAGAGCATCTCTGGAGGGGGCCAGGAGCCTGCACTGGTTACAGCTTCCTTGTGGAATCCTCCCGCAGAAGTCTTGGCACAGATGCAAAGCCAAAGGGAACAGAGGGAACCCGTTGGCCTCGGACTTCTGCAGCCAGGTGACCACAGAAACCCAAGACTTATGCTCAGCTGCCATCCTGCCAGCACATGGCAGATTTTGTGTCTGTGCTTTGAAGCAGCAGACACGGCAGCATTCGTTAGAACTCTGTCTCTGGTATGCTGTAGACGTGTGAAGGCATCCTCAGGCGTTCCTGGGATATGGCTTTCAGAGGGGGGATTTTGTTTCCTTGATTCCAACACTTTGTCAATGCGTGCTTGACTTTACGCGGGCTCGAGACAAAGCCAGTGAACCTCAGCACTGTCTTAGCGGCTCAGCTCCTGCAGCTGCGAATGTACACGAGGAAGGGAGAAGCCTTCAGTGGCCCCTGGCTGTCATCAGCATTCCGCAGAAAGGCACATGCAAGGACTGGGCTTCCAGCTGTGGTTCCTTTGGTATCACGGCTTGGAGGACGCCTGTTCTGCGGTCCTGGTGCGTCGAGGAACACAGTCCTCGTATTAATCAAGCCACCGGCATAGTGTCGGCAGCTTGCCAGAGATTAAACCACCATACCAAGCCTTCTAGATCCCCCCCTACAGCTCATCTAGCAGATGTGGAAAGTCCACAAAAGTGCTAAGACAGCTCTTCTCTGTGAGACACTGGCCACCTGTTGAGAGAGATAAGGGATTCCTATGTGGGCAGAGGAAGGGTACTCTAGGAACAGGTCACTTATCTTCTGTACAAAAGAAGCCATAGGATCTTGGAGGAGTGGGCATGGGAGTTGGGGGGGTCCTCAGAGAAGGTTTCATCCAGGAAGTGAATCTAGGTGGTCTTTGAAGGGCAGGTAGGCGTTCATCCTGTTGGGGGGTCATGAGAGCCTCGGCTATCAAATGTTGGCTTAAACTCATGCAACACTAAGATTGACGCATCCGTGGATGTTGCTTCACCCTGTTGCAAGCCATGCTGGAGTCTCAGATTCATATGCAGAAGTTGGATGCACATTGGTTTGATACTCGCCACAAGGAGAGTAATTCCAAGATTGTCAGTGCATGTCTGAAGTCAGTAATGGTACTGAATCATAAATATGTTTTTTCTATATACACACATCTACGCATTAGGTGATAAAATATGAAAAAATTAGAACAATCAATTGGCAGCATCACTACTCTTGCACTTTGAGACAATTAGCCAGTAAAATAAAGGTTCATTGAATGCAAGTGCTGTAATGCTGCAAGAGTCCTGATGGGCACCTAAGTGTCAAATGGGAGGGTAGCATATATGTTGTAGATATACACTGGGCAGAGGGTAACATATACATCATGGGCACTTTGGGCAGAGGGATGACTTACATGCTATGGTGGAGAGAGTGGAACAATGTGAGATTTCATCAGCTACTTTGAATGTTGTATAACTAAAAACATCTGAATTATTTATTTCTAGAACTTTCCATATATATTTTGGATGACGGGAAACTTCAGGCAGTCGAAACTTTCTTCCCTGGAAAGTAGAGGATGCATGTGGTTGTGGAATAGTGAGGGCTGAAATTGGGTTTGGACACATCTCACATGACAAAATGGTTGAAGGTCGTACCTCACATCTTCCTGTGAGGGGTCCACTCTATAGTCCATCAACTCCATAGCAGTTAGTGGTCAAAATAAATACCAGATTCTGATTTTTTGCTCCTTTAGACACAGGGGATCGTGCTCATTATCTTTCACCGGGGGAAATGTGTACTTTTTGTCATTGACTCCTGGCCAGGTATGGAGCAGATAAACAGATAACATGCTTTTCTTGAGAACTGAGACCAAGGTACATTCTGTAGAGCTGCAGCCCTGGTTTCAGAGAGCCAGGGAGCACTGGCTTACTTCCACAGCAGACCTGCGCAACACCTTCCCTCCTGTATCCTCTGTGGTTGCTTCTGTTGACCTATGTGGTGGGATTGAGCCCCTGGTGTCTTTCCAATCAGTCCACTCATTAGCTGCTTTTCAGAGCTGACGGGGTGCTGAGGAACCCTGTCACCCTGGAAATGTTGCCACCCAGGGGGTCACCTGCAGGAACCTCTCAGAACTCTTGTTCTGGGAACGTAGCTCCCCGCAGCCCTGGCCGCAGGGCTCCCTCCTTTGCTGTGATCGTGCCTGGGTCCTTTCAGAAGCTCCTTGCCAGTGGCCAAGTGCAGTGGAAGAGACTAAGGTGCCGAGGTCTGGGAGACCTGGGACTGCTTGTGAAATGACTTGAACTCAAGGACTGCTTGATGGACTTGCATACACTCCCTGAGGGTACAGGTGAGCTTGGGAGGCTTCTACCCAGCCTACCTTCCTCTGTCTTCTCACAGTGAACTTGCACTGACGGTGCCCAGCCTTCGCGGCTCGCTTCTTTTAAAGTTCATGCACATTGAATTCCATGCTGATAACTTCTCTTTTGAAGATGTGAACCAACGTAATTGGTAGCTGCAAATTAGGGACTTGGGAGAAGTCTAGTCAGTTGGTGCCGGTGATGAAAAAGACCTGAAACAAGGACTTAACAAGTGACCAAAAGGGACATGTGGGCGGTCATAGGCCTTCTGGCAGCCTTAAGTGAGACAGTCTTCATGTTGGATTCTGGAGTATTTCTGTCTGAGCAGTGGCCAGAGCTGTGACAAAGCTCAAGGTCATCTTCAGCACATCAGACTTGCTGCAGAGTGCTAGGCTTTTTTCAGCTCTTTAGCTCGTTGGGGCTGGGCGCTGTGGAGCCAAACCCATGGACATCAGCCCAGTTGGGCAAGAGGTCATTCTGCTTTGTTGGGTCGCCAGTGAAGAGGCTTCTGCCTATTTGTTCTTCTGACTACTGTAGCAGTGGTGAGGGGGTCCTCTGAGGAGGGTAAAGCACTGAGCTTGACTGAGTGGTAGATCCCCGTTCCCTCCATTCTTCTTCTTTTCCTTCCATCTTACATCTGTTAGCACTTCTGCTTTCTTTATTCCTTACATGTTTTCTGTTGTGCGGACCTTGAAGGCAGGACCCCCCCACACACCAGACCCCTCAAGATATTCCTTGCTGGGTCTCACAAATGTGCTTGTCATAGTCAAAAGTTGACTTTCTGAGCTCCGGGGGACATTTTTATCCTGTAGAGGGCTGGCATGGGGTTCCTGCTTTGAGGGATAAAACATGGGGATGGATTATATTGGAACTGAAGACTTAAATGAATTGTAGGAAGCACAGAATCCTGATGGTTTGGGATTGAATTGAGTAGGCACAGATCTATTAAAAATGTGATTGGCTTGAGAGTGAGACAAAGAAGTCAAAGATCACAAACAAATGGAAGACCTTCAAATCGAGCAAGAACATAGCAAGGCCTATGTTTTTCTGAGCTCTGCAGTATTGCTGGTGAGCTTCCCCTGCTGGGACTCCACTCTTAGTATGAAGGTGTGAAAAGCCAGACACCAGGAACAGTGGATCCCATTGTCTTAGTGTCTGCTGTCCTTTCTCCAATAACTTTGCCCCATAGGTCCTGAATCTCAGCCACAGAGCTTTCGTGAGTTAGAGATATGCTCAGCCCATCTGTGCACACCAGAAACAAATACCTCCATAAACAGCCCTTACCAACAGTAGAGGAAAGTTTACTTGCCCTAAGTGGGGCAACTCCGAAGTGAGTTCTCTCTTATCTCTGGAAGGTCTTGGGAGGGAGACAGTGAGGTCATGTAGTCCACAATGTCAGTTTCCTCATGAAAAAATAGGCTTGGGAGACTTTCGTCGCTTTACTATAGATGGGGAAGAGTCAGGGAGTTGGGGGTCAGGGTGGGGAAAAGGAATCCCCTTTGCTAATTTGAGACTATTAAAATAAAATCTGGATGCCAAGTTCCAAACTCATGGTACGAAGCAAGTTTTGTGCTCCTAAAGTGCCTTTCTCATCATGAGACATCTTCCCTCGCTGAAGAGCGTGCATGTCTAAGCAGGGTTCATAAAAGCATGCGTGTCTAAGCCCACTTCCTCTGGGTACATAGTGTGTTTTTTGCACAGAGTCATCTTCAAGATGACCAGCTGCAAGATGGTAGGCAGAGTGTTTTATAACTGGGGCACAAGCTGCAGGTACAAAAACCTCTTTGCACGAGAGGATGGAGGTGGGAGGGAAGAAAGAGTTGAAGCAAAGCTAAGAAAATGAAAGCAGGGAATTCAGGAAATTCTTTCATTTCCTTCAGTCATTGGCTGATTTCAGAAATTGGCTGTTTTCTTTTGTCTCCTCCTTATTCCTCTCCTCTTACCAGTTCCAGAAGCCTTTGCTTCCTCCACAGTGACTTATTTCAGTAACACAATTGTCATTAATAAAGTTCTTGGTCCTTGTGCCTTTCCATTGGTTGATACGTTTTGAGAGAAGACATGGGGGCCATCAGATGGGCCAGATGTCGGGTTTATCAGATGTTTGTGCTGTCCTCTTCCCCTCACGGACAGTGAGCACTCTGAGATCAGAACCAGCCTGTCTTTGTATTTCATTTGAAGAGAATGATGATTCCAGAATGTAGGGACCTGGTAGCCTTGGCATTTCTAGCAGCACAAGTCCCTCGGAAAGGCGGGTCCCATGCTGCACTTCAGAGTGTGTGTGGGACGGAGCCTAAGTCCTTGACCCCGAGGAACAACCCATCACACCCCAGCCAGAGACCCCAGGTGCTCCTTGGGGAGGCTGTGTGTGCATCTCGGGGACCACGTGTCTGGATTCTGATGCAGGCTGACCATGTGGTGCCTGATGGGAGTCTCAGTTTGTACATCAATACAATGGGAAATAATAACGGTAGTAATTGTGATCACCCTAGGAAGTAATGGAGTGTGTATGTATCAACTTGCTGCTCATCTCATTATTATTATTATTACTATTATTATTATTATTATTATTAATGGGTGGGGACTGAGTTGGAGAGCACCTCTCTTGTACGCACACCCAGTCTTTAACCCGCTTGTTTTTTGAGTGTCACCTTTGTGTCAGTGTTCCAGGAGCTACTTCATAAATACTCTCTCCAACTCTTGGTTGATTGGCTTGCCCTCTCTATCCAACCCAGAGCCTTGCCTGAGGTCAGCGCTTGAGGCGATGGAGGAGGGATAGTCGGCTAACGGGGCCTTCCTTGTGCCTTACTGTCTTTTGCCCCAATTCTCTCGTCGGTCTTGGCCACTTGCGCTGCATCTTCACTTGGGGCCCGGCAGCCTCTGCTCTGGGAATATTCGGTTCTGCATGGGCAAAAATGGCTGAAGGTTACACAGTGCCCGTGCTTGGAAAGACCTTTACATTTGTTACGTATAGTATCTGTAAGAACGAGTTCTCCAACAAATGAGGTGAGCCCCCTGGATCCAGCACAGTCTGACTTAATAGCCCACCCCATGCCACACACCAGGCTGGAGGATGGAAGTGGGGTGAGCAGGTTAGGGTAGGAAGAATGCAATTTCCCCACAAATCGAAACTGACATACGAGTCGTGCTGGAAATAAATGGATTTGCCAAGGGCGTTGGAGCATCTGGAGCTCCGGGAATGAGCATCTTTTCTCTCTGCCAATGGGTCAGCTCCTTCACTCTTGCCTCCAGCCCACGGACCTCTCCATCTCCTCCCTCTACTTTTCCTATGTCCCTTCTCTTGACTCAAGGACCTTGTGGCTTCTCTACATACAGTGGGAAGATACCCCTGCTAATGTCTGTGTGTACATATATGTGCATCATGTGTATTTGTACATGCGAGGAGAGGGGTTCAGATACCTTTCCTGACAGCACTGGACACAGAACGTAAGTGCCAATTAAACTCATGTAAATGCTGGATATTCTCACCCTCTGAGTTTGACTAATGAGGCACATGTCCTGTCCATTTTCCTGCTCAGATAGTTTTGCACTGAAATTGAGCCATTTGGATGCAAATTTAGACAGGAACCAAACCTGTTTGATGAATTTAACTGAGACAGAACCAAGCAGAGGGCTGGATTTCTGGTGAGCAGATTACTTGTTTCTGACATCATCTCTACTTCCTTCCACCTTAGCTTTATTTTACATCTGTATGAGTGTGTTCATGCATGTGTTCATACGTGTTGGGGCATGTGTGTATGGATGCATGTGGTGGCCTGAGGTTGATGTCACGAGAATCACCTTTGATTGTTCTTCCGCTTGATTCTTTTGAGGCTGGATGGATCTCTAGCCGAACCCAGAACTTGCCAATATAGCTGTTCTTATTAACCAACTTACTTTGGGATCTCCAGTCTTGGGCTTCTGAGGCTGGAGTTACAGATGGTCCACTATGTCCATGCAGCATTTTGTGTTGGTCTGGGGATCCAAGCTCTGATCCTCTTGCTTGTAAGGCGAGAACTTTAACCATTGATCCACATCTCCAACCCCCACTCTAGTTTTTTATCCAGTCTGAGGCCAAAGCTTCCTCCAGACATGGCAATAGATGGTACTGTTCACAAATCTCTATCTCACTTAAAAAAAAAATTAGGGACATTGGCGTGAGGTTTTTCTCTTGGGCAACAATAAGGGTCCTGTCCAGTAAGTTATGGAACACTGGAGAGTGACTAGTATTTTAAAACGAAGCATTTAAAATTCAAACAATTTTAATATTACGCAGAACCACAAATGATCACCCTCACGTCATTTCCCTGCCAAGTGCCTGGGCTGAGAGTTGGTAGTATCCTCCCTTTTCTTGAAAAGGGAAGTAGTAGACCCACTGCTGAGACCTCCACTCTCCAGAAGCCACCCAGCAAGCAGCAGTGGCCCATCATTCTGAACACAGCAGTTAGGAGGACACATGGGTATATGGTGGCCAATGTGGTAGATGTCTAAGCTTTTTATCTGCACATTGATGCATGCATCTCCCTTTCTGCAGGTAGTGATTCTTCTTTCCTTGACACTGGAGTAGACATGGGACCCTGATGGATGAATTTTATTTTTGTTTTGACCACAGTGTGGGTTCTTAGAGATGTAATATCTGAGCCAGTAAGGATCTTCCCTCGGTTTCTTTAAATTGGGGTCAAGCGAAAAGCACTTCTCAGCTGAAGACTTATTGAGGATGCGAGTCACAGCTGCCCTGCCATGAGTCGTTGTGTGAATAGTCAGTCATCTACAAACCCTGTTAAGGTACTGATGGCATTGGTGAGACAATGAGTTTATTAGCATTGCTCCCAGGAACATAAGTGAGGAGTTATTTGTAAGAGTGTAGGTGACTCAAAGGCAGCTGCAACATCACAAGCCCATGACAACTCCAACGTCCCTGGAGCTCCCTACATGAATTGCAGATAACTTCCAAAGAGTGTGTGCTAAAGTTTACCTACATGTTAGCAATAAATTCATGACCAAATACCATAGGGGAACAAGGAATTTTATTCTCATGACTGTCAGGTCACATCTCTTAGTTCAGCTTGATGGAAGAGTTTATATCAACACTTGGGGCCAAGGAAACTAGCTACATAGACTGTTAGGAGAGGGACAATCCTCTGCCTGACCAGCCTTGTATGGCCATCTATACAGAAGAACATCAACTCTGAATAACTTCGCTTCTTCTTTTTCTGTCTGCCCAGGGAAAAGTCTCACCCACCATGGGATGAGTCTCTTCTCATCAATGAGTCGATCTCCTATGAGGCTCAACCACTAATTCTTCACAACCATCCCCAGTACTCAAGCCTTCAACTGTCAAGTTGACATCTGCATCTAATTATCACAATTTCCTTTCACCCAGCCTTTTGGTTATTGCTTATGTAACCTCAGGGAGGGGCCTTGTGAGCTTTCTTTGGGGGGGGTGGGAATTGTTTTAATTGGCAGACAATGTAAAGTCATCCCACGGAGAGCTGGTTTGCTGGGTAATGTATACACACAGAGGGAAACCGAGAGCAGAAGTAGTGAGTCCTGGTGGACTCTGAATCCCTGATTGGGTTACCTACAAGGTCATATCTGCCCTGCCTATCTTTTTGTGGTTTGGTTCCTATATAGGTTGCTCTTCTATAATCCAAATGGAGAGCAGATTTTGAGTCACTAATGGAGCTGATCTCTTTAATAATAGCTGCCATTTTGCTTGTCTACTTTCTCTTGGTTCAACTTCACAAGTTTGCCACTGCATTTTATTTTTTTTAATTATTTATTCGTTTATCTCTGGGCAGAGGGTGACATCCAATACCCATCAGGGTGGAGCCAAGGGCATTGCAAGAGCAGAAAAACTGAAAAAAAAATCAACAAACCATAATCCAGAACATCATAGACTCTATATCAATAACCTGGAACTAGGCCAGCCTAATCTCTCCCCATCCTGAAGCTCAGGGAAATTTGTGGAAGAGGGCGTGGTAAGATTGTAAGAGCACAAGGATGGGAGGAGTAATGATATGCAAGATACTCTACACAAGTTAGGGCCAAAACAATCATATTTGGACTTTGCATGCCCTGCGCAATGTCCAACACACAATTGACCTCATGAAGTCTAGCATTTGCTAAAGGCACTAGGATCCTGGAGGCAAGGGATTGGCAGCCACAGTGGTGTTCTTATGCTTAATGGGAACACAGGAAAGGGTTCTGGGAAATGCCACTGGGTCCTTGCACCTCATCGGAGAAGAGGATCCAGAGGAGAGTTTGGCATTCACATTAAAGGATGCACCGGAGATGGGAGGGGGAGGCACTGGGGGATGGGAAGGGAAGGGGGAGGGAAGGGGGAACAGGGGGATAGGGGGTTGGAGGGAGGGGGGCAGTGTACCTGCTAAGTTTGTGTGAGTGGAAATAAAAAAAACTATTCAATTGTGAAGGTGTGCATGTGTGTGTGTGTGTGTGTGTGTGTGTGTGTGTGTGTGTGCGTGTGTGTAGAACCACGGGCGAATTCGGGAACCACCATGGACCGCCTCCACCTCCTTATTTACTTTGCCTGGGGATTCACAAGCTCCGCCCTATCAGGACCAGAAATGCAAGCCGCCCTGCTTCCGCCTGGCATCTATACGTGGGGTCTAGGATCTTAACTCAGGACCTTCTGCCTGCAAGGCAGAGGCTTAACCCCTGAGCCACTTCTCCAGCCCCTGCATTTTCTTTTTTATCATCAAGTCTTACATTTTTTATTTCTGCCTGATTCTTTTATCTGTTTCCTCATAACTGAGCAAGAGTGCTAAGAAGTAGCCATACCACACTGTCAAGACTACATTGCCTTGAAACTTCCTCTGCTAAGCACAAAGTCATTATATAGCCAAATTACCAGTACTAGATATGCAGCATTTCCTAATGAGTTATTAGTCAGAGAGGTCTCAAAGGCCCTCAAATCAATATAAGTTTTTACCATTGGTCTTGGTTGCCCACTGGAACCTGATAGTGAGAACTTAATATTGAAGACACTACATATGGCAGGACACGGAGAAAACAAGCTAGAGTGAATCTGGAAGCTTCCTCCTTGCTGACCGACCAGGTTTCATAGTACCAGAAAGCATGATTCAGACTTCCAGGGGAGAAAGGAAGTCAACAGTGTCATCCAGCTGTAGATGCTGCCAGCTGTAATAGCAACTATGGCAAGAGGCAACCATTAGTGCCATAGGGTATGTAAGGTATGAGCATAACTACAGGTACTTGATACCAGACTGCCCTCTAACCACTTAACATTATACCCATAGTTAAAACAATTCTCAGACCTTAACCAAGAAGTGACCTATTGCAATGGAAGTTGTCTAATACAATCACAACTAGCCAACATGTAGAGAATAGTTGACTGGGGACTGCTCATTCTAAATGAGACATCAAAATAATGATCTCCTCCCCCAGGGCTCAGGAAGTCTTGAGAAATGGATTGACAAGAATGTAGGAGCCAGAGGGTGGGGAGAGATGCTGCACAGTATCTTCTAGACATGACAGACTACTGCACCCAAGAACCCTACAGAGATTTCAAGAGATAATATACTACCTGAGAAAATTAAATGTTAATTCCAGACAGGATGAGAGCTACTTTCCTCAATGATTTACACGCTGATAAGTCATCCGTGCTCCAGCAAGTACTTAACCCTGCCAGTACAATGGTCCCAGAGAAAATCCAGTGGGCCACACATGCAAAAAGAAGTAAAAGAATGAATGGAAAAGAAAAAGTGTGTAATTGGGAAGTAGGAGGCATGGGGTTGAGGGGTAAGACATGGAAACAACATAAATTTATTGTATTTATCTATGAAAGTGTCAAAGAATAATTAATCAATAGAGCCACCCAGATTGTGTCCTTTAGCAACCAGACTTCCTTCCTCTGCACTTGTTAAAAGAAACCAGGTAATAGCCCAGTACCCTAATGCCTCTTCACTCATGTGGGCTGCTGTTCCTTTGCAGTGTCTCCTGACTTTCCAATCTTTTTTTTTTTTTTCTGAATAAAAGTCTTTGATACTCATGAAAAAAAAATCCAACTAATCCAAAGAAAACTTGGGTTGAACTAAATCTCATGAATATAAGCCAATAAAATAAAAAACACAGCAATGAATGCTGTCCAGGATGTGGGGAAATTGATCCGTCATCATTAGTGGGAATGTAAACTCGTAAAATCTCTTTGGAGATCAGTATGGAGGTTCCTCAAAAAGCTCCAAAGAAATACCCTATGATCCAAATTTACCACTCCTGGGAATATTCCCCAGTGGCAATACAGCGCATCACAGAGATGTGTGTATATTCTTGTTCATTCCAGTTGTTCACAATAGCAAAGAAATGGAACCATTTAGATGTCCAACAGTAGATGAATAGATAAAATGTGGTACGTATACACAATGCAACACAATTCAGCTGTCAAGAAAAATGAATTAATGAAACTTGCTGGCAAATGGATGGAATCAGAAGAAATTATACTGAATGAGGTATCCCAGACATGGAAGGGCAGACGTTACATGTTCTCCTTTCGAAGTGGATGCTAGCATTAAACGTTCAGAATGTTATTCCCAAGCGGATATGTCTGTAACTGTCACAAACTACAAGTCTTAAGTCATGGGGTGGGGAGGATTCTAGGATTCTAAAAGAGTGAAGGCAAAAGAACACAGGAAAGTGAAAAAGGCAATTATGGAAGGAAAGTTTTAAAGGGGGAAAGAAGAAAGGGGATGGGAAATAGGAGTAGGGGCAGGGCAAAGCAGCACATAGCTCAAGAAGAAATGCGATCAATGCTCTGAGTGCTACAAGTTACTAACAACTCTAGCAAGAAAAGGCCAGTAGCTCAACAGTAGGTATGTAATATACTCAGGTAACCAGTTGCTCTCTGAATGGTTGAAGCTCTGCTTATTGGCATGGAACACATCCTTAGTAGTGTAAACCTATCCAATATAGGTGTTAACTAAGTAAATTACCATTTAAATATTCACTATGCCCTTAGATAAGAAAAGCTGTCATCTGTCTACCAGGATGCATCCTGTTGCAATGTGATGTAGAGAACAACTGGGCAGGGTGCAGAGCATAGGCGTCTCTGGAGTGCTCTGTCCTGAGCACCCCAATTCCAAGGCTCAGGGAACCTGGAAGAAGAGGGGGCAGTAAGATTGTAAGAGTCTACAGGTGGGGAGGGATACTGGCTGCCAGGACCCCAGTCAGGACAGGGCTGCTGCGTCCAGGAGCTCACTACAGAGGTCTACCTCCACCAGATCCACACATTGGCTGACACGTCAACATTCCCCCCACGGACAAGCAAGGATCTCAGGAGAAACATCTCCACCCAGAGACTAATCTTTGGGGCAGGTGATGGACAAGAGAAGGGGAGCTTCCTCATGTGTAGGTTTGCTCTCTGGTGGGTCACTTGTACCATCTGGGATTCCCAAGCTCTTACTAGTATAGGTGCTCCAAATCGGACTGGGGTCCACACATACGGGGGGAGGGAGGGTGGGGAAGAGGTAGTGGAGGGGAAAGGACATAAATTCACCCTGTGTGTGTATTTTCACAAAATTTCAAAGAATAAAGTGAAAGAAAAGGAATGCAGGCTGAATTGGGAAGATCTAGAAGGTTTGCTTTCAACAGCAAGAATGGGGGGAGGGGGACAAACCTGTTCCCTGGAAGAAATGGCATCGTACCATCTGTGGCCTGGCAAAAGGAAACTGTGCCAACCTTCCAGGACTTGCGATTTCTGAATAAGAATCCTCTGCACATCCGAAAGGTGGAAATAAACTTGATGAAGAGGAAGCTGAAAGCTAAAGGGATGAAGAGACAGAAGAAAGGGCCACCAGCATTCCAGTTAACTTGTTCCCAAGCCCTGCTGAGTTGGAACTGCACATTGGAAGGCATCGTGGTGCTGGGATAACATGCTGTGGGGTAGGGTGGAGGACTGATACAGTTTTCACAAGCGGTTTGGGTTCCGGAGTATGTTCTTGAACTACAGGGAGAGTCACACATCATTTATTGCAAATGTGTGTAGAGTCCTTCCTGGAATGCTTGCTGGGAATCCTCTTATCCCGGACAGCCAGACACAAGGATCAGTGCTGGTGGGTGGGTAGCTAGTCGTGAGAAGCAGCAGCCAGAGAATGATTGATTAGCATTCAACTGAGCTTCCTGTGTGGGCGAGTTAAAGAATATGATCTGGAGATCAAAAGAGAAGTCAGGGTTGGGGGAGGCAGATCTGGGGATCGTGATAAGGTAGGGTAACTAGATGGTGAATGAGACCCAGGAATCCCCTACATACAGAGCACAGAAAGACAGGTTCGAAACCATAAACTGCAGAGTAATATATTTGAGATGATGTAAGGAGAGAGGACAGATGTTAGAGGAGATGGGAGAGAGAGGGAGGGTGGAGTTAGAAGGAAGGGAGCTAAAGGAAAGACCATACAAAGACCACACAATGCACAGCAGAGAGCTGCATTTCAGGAGGATGCTCCTGCTGAAGAATGACCATCTTTGGTTGTGGATAAGGACCATAGCAAAACATTTTTGATTAACAAGTAAAAGTTGACTAAGAAGAGGAACTGGATGATGAGATGAATCCTTTCTTTCCTTCACAGTCACCCCTTTCCCTCCCATCTCGTGTGTGCGCGCGCACGCGTGCGTATCTTCATCCCATCTTTTACACATCCTTCAACAGTCTGTAGCATGGGTTTTATCAGTTTCTTTCCACCTTACTCAAAGCTCCTGTTTTGTCCACCACAGCACAACACGAAGAGGTATAAGAGTTCATGAAGATAGACGTGAAACCTGAGTGACTTGGGATGGAGTCAGCAAGAGTCCTGACCCTCTAGGGTGTGTCTCTAGGTCTGCCATTGGTCTTGACAGGAAACTAGGAAAAGAAAGGAAGGGGGGGGGGGAGGAGAAGGGAGGACAGAGAGAGGACACAAGCGCAAACTCAAGCAGGCAGCAGTTCCTGGATGGTTGCTAGGCTGTGGTCTGAGGAGGCGGGACTTGGACCTGGGCCAGGCTGGAAGTGGTATGTATTATGTCAGTTCTACTACAGTGTGTTGGTTAGAATGGAGTCATATGGTCTGGCACTGGGAGAAGCTGGGGGATGCAGTTCAGCTGAGTCAGAAGAGAAGAGAAAAAGGTAGTTGCAGCGTTCAAGATCTTGGCATACAGGACATATACCTATCTCTTCTTCCTATAGCTTGACCCTACTCTAAGGCATGGGAGAATATTGTGGACTACTTCTTCCACGAGTCACACATGTTCCCATTCCCCCCACTGAAGACTACTCCTTCTAAGCCTTATCATCAAAACCCATCTGCTCTGTAAGCTGGTCAAGAGCATCCCATCTCTTCCACAGATCCTTTCTCTGTGCAGCAGTGGTTTCCTTTTGCAATTCAATTGTTCCAGATTCTGCCCCCCCCCTCCTTGTCCTGCTCATTGCAGTTGTGCAGATTCCCACATCCTTCTGTAAACACGGACTGCAAGCTCATTCAGGGCAGGTTAAGTGATAGTCAACTTTGCTCACTCTGTAATTATGCTAACTATAGGGTGTCCCCTCCCAAGTCAGGATATGCGTCCTGAGAAGTTAGCATATGCACACCAGCATCAAGTGGATGACATACTGCATATGAGCTATCTTCAGAAATGTGTTCTTAAGAAATACAGAAACTTGAAGACTATTGTTGGTCTGGCACAGAAGTGAATGACCATAATCCGCTGGTGGTAATAAAAAGAATCGCTGCCAGGGATTTTTGGAAGCATAGCAGACACTTGGTTGTGGACACTTCTGGGAGGCACTGCCCAACCTAGTTCAATCCCTAACTTCCTGAGATTTTCTCAGCCAAACAGAAATGCTCAGACCCATCCCTGCAAAGAGAACATGGATTATGGCAGAAGCCCGATGTTTCATAATTGGTACCAAGGGCACCTGTGGACCATTCAAATTGGAGTGCATAGCTGTGCTATGCTCAGACGATTTTTGGGAGGAACAGTTTTATTGGGTATCTGTTCTGGTCTGGTTCAGCCAACAACTGGAAGCCTATGTACTGTCCTGTGGCCCAGAGCCTGGGAACTGTCTGTAACTTACTTTGTCAACCAGTCAACCGGGGACAACAGGCTTCCAGTCTGTTTATTTCTTTAATTTGACTTTCAATTTTGAGGCACTGAGACAAGAACTCCATCATTTTAGTAATAAAATTGTGTCTTTTCCATTCATGGTCGAGATTGACTGGCATCCATGGGTCGAAGCAAGAAGGAGCAAAGGAAAAAGGTGAACAGCTGCTCTATGCAGACGCTGGCATGAGCAGTGGGCGGTGCTCTATGCAGACGCTGGCATGAGCAGTGGGCGGTGCTCTATGCAGACGCTGGCATGAGCAGTGGGTGGGCTGCGCTGAATTCCCAGGGAGTGGCTGGTGAGGCAGGTCCTGGGTGGGCTGCCTGCCATGCTGGATGGGAGAATTTCTGTCTGGGCTGGAAGCTTCAGGACTTCACTGTGAACCCCGTCCCTGGTCACTGTGGGGTCAGCCATGGCGTCTGATTACTGGTCTTCCTTCTTCAGGTTCCCAGAGAGCTTGGGGTGAGGTCCAACCTAGAGAGAGTACAGCGAGGACTTATTAAAACCTCTCTACCTAGCCGTCAGATCCCTTGCTTTATTCTTTCCTGATGATATTTCTGTCTGAGTGTCTGTGCTCATTTTGTGTCTTTATTCTGGAACATTTCCCTCCCCCCACCCCAACCTGTCTGAGCCAGCAGGAACCAGAACACCCTTTAATCCTCCTGAAGGGAATGAGCATCCTTTTTCCTTTTATGGCCTCTGCTAATTGTGAACTCCAAGTTCTTGTTTGCTTTTTGTAGCTGCTGCTGCTGACATTGCTTCTGATTCAGGCATCCTTCCTCCCCTGTTCCTCCCCCCTGAATCTTTCTCTGTCTTCAGCGTCTTGCAGTTACCAGGCTCTGAGCTTGCCCATCCTGCCATGGTCAGGGCAGTCAGACCTGGTCTTCAGAAGCTCTCTGAGCTCAGCTGTCAAGCAGGAAGACTGCAGGTTCTACGTCATGAGCCTGCTGGGAGACCAAGCAGGGTGACCTTCCTGGAGTGTGGCACACACAGATGTTCACTAGCTACAAGCACCAGATGATGCTAAGAATGGAGCTTCCTTGTGGAGGTCATAAAGCTTGGTCCGAAGGACCTAGGGATGCTGCTGGTCCTTTTCTGGTATCCGGAAGTCACTTTGATGGGCATGGGGAGGAGGTTCTGGATCCCAGTGGCAAAGCCCTACCTCGATGAGGCACAGTTGAGGCCTGAAGAAGTAGGACCCAGATTCTTAGAAGAATTTTTTGGCAGGAAAAGAGTCCATAGATGATCTGGGACCCCTGAGCATGGGATGAGTTGCCTGAAACAAGAGGTGCTCAGTAGAGGTGTGGCTCAAGTGGAATACTGAGCATATATACTGGCTGCAAAATGGTCAGGTGGTTATATGCACAGTGGTGTTGCAAACAAGGGTATTGTTTTGCTTGTAGAAACAATGGCGTAAACTCTTTGAAACAAAGGATGGGTAGAGGGTGTGGAGGGCGAGGAAATCCTGCCTGTTAGACATGAGGATGGTAAGAAAGAGCTGCTCAGAGAAGGAGGAAGAATAGAAAGTAGAGGAGGAGGAGGAGGAGGAGGGGAGGGAGAAGCGAGGACCTACTGAGGTGGCTGGAGATGCCTGCCAGTTAGTTTCTGAAACAAGGGATACAGAATACTTCTATGTCCTCCACAGTGGTCTGGCTGTGTTGTTTCTGATCGGTTCTCAACTTGAGTGAAAGTGAGACTTGTTCAGCAGGTGGGGGGGGGGCTTGTCCTAATGCAGGGCTACATGCTCCACACCTATGACTGCTCTTTTGTGGGTGGGGTGGGTCCAGGGTGGCTGCAGCAAGCAAAAAGGAACTAACTGGTAGAAGGCATCTGGCGAGAGTTGGGGCCTGGCACTCTTCTGTGTAGTAGTTACAATGCAAGTACTGTGCCAGTTTCTCAAATCACACTAATATTCATATTTACCTTTTCATTTTTTGCTTGCTTGAGTCAGTGTCAGTAAGTAATTTTTTATGGATGATGATCTAAATTTTTGTAGTTGTTCGTCAGTCTTCTCTGTTACCCTCACTTGTCAGACAGCATGTCTGCCCAAGTATGCCAAAGAATGCCCACTCCTTAAACCAGCTCCCTCCATTTTATCCACCCGTGCAGGGAACACCCCCCCCCACAATGTGCTGGACCTTCCTTCATCAGTTGGATAATCTCCTACAGGCTCGAGCAAGGGATTAACTCAACTACTAATTCTTTATAAATGTGCCCAGAGCTCGGGCCTCTGCTTGCCAAGTTGACACCTGACTGTAGCTTACCACCACAACCATATTCTCTTACGTTGTGTATTTTCACATGCAGTCATACTGCCCTTTTATTTGTAGCATTGCTTATTGTAATGTCTATCCTTTTAGTAAATCTTTTTTTAACTTCATGTTGTATGTGTGTATGTGTGTGTATCAGAGGGCACTGTGTATCCCTGTGGAGGCCCAAGGGTGACTTTGGGAATCACCCTGGATTGCTCCTACCTCCTTTTTGCTTCACTTTGGGATTTCCCAGGCTCTGCTCACCAAAGGCCTGAAGTGCAGGCCACCGCTGTTTCCACCTAGCATTTTTATGTGGGAGCTGGGGTCTGAACTGAGGACCTTCTGCTTTCGAGGCAGTCTTAACCCCTGAGCCATCTCTCTAGCCCCTGTTGATAAATCTTGATGAGCATAAGTTTGTTACTTTCAACAAAAAGACAACTTGTAGCTTTTTGGTTTTCCTCTAGTCCTATAATGTATTCTTTTTGCCACATTGACATTTCCCCCCTTAACTCATTATTATTTTGCAGTTCTGGTAAATATGTAGTAATTTAAAACTTCTAATTTAATTGTATTGACATCACAGTTCCAAGTTTGCTTCATTTGTAATTTTGATGTTTGTCAATATGTTTTGGATGGCCTAGAATGTGATAAAATGGTTACGTTTATTTAGGAAGGTTGTGCCACCTTTAGGAGGTGGAGCCTTGCCATGGGAAAGCGGGCAGACTTGAGGTTTGGTAGCCCAGCTTCCCCAGTTGGTTCTTGCTGTCTCGGTCTTGATGGCACTGCTGTGAGTTTCTCAGGATAATTGGACCTTATTCCTTCTGGAGCCATAAACTAAACAAATCTCCCCTTTGTCTCTTAAGCCATGTATGAGTACTGTCTTACAGCAGCAAAAGACATGTTCCATTGTGATGGGATACACATGGATTCTATAACATGCATAAAAGCTCTGTGCATTTCTGTGAGGTGATAAGCATGTGGGTGTTAGCTTCTAACTGTATAGTTCATATCCTTAGTATTTTTGCTGGCTTTTTGTCTTCTTGATCTATCCAGGAATCAAGATTGCCATGTGAAATTCACACTAGGCTGTGAATTCACAGACAAGTGCTTTTCTGACATATATTAGGCCTTGGATTCTATGCCCAGCAAAAAAAATGAAGAGAACAAAGTACACTAAAATGAAACTTAAACAGGTTTATTCTAGTTCTAAAAAATATTGTGAGATGTTATTTTTAATTGATACATACTAAGTATACATATTTGTGTGGGGTATAGTATAGCATTTCGATAGTGCATATACATGCATACAGTGTGTTCAGATTAGCTCAGACTAATTTACCTCTTATCTTAGCTAGCTATCGTTGCTTTTTGTCAATATTCTTCTAGTGTTCAGAATGTTCCATTATATCATCCTCACACACATAGCTCTCTGGGCCTTGCTCGTGCTCTTCCTCTTCCTCGCCTCTCCACCCTCTCCTCTTCCTGCTGCTGCCGACATCCTACCTCCCCCCAAACAGTCCCTGTCTGCTGTATTGTTTTTCTACCTTCTAATTAATGTCTTCTTCAATTTTACCTCTTCAGTGTTTCAAAGTTTTCATTCTAGAGATTTTTCACCTCTTCTGTTAGATTTGTTCTTAAGTATTTTTTTAAAGCTATTGTGAATGAAATTTTTTTTTCTGACTTTATTCTCAGTAAATTTGTTATCGGCATAGAGCAAAGCTGCTCATGTTGATTTTTCTACCTTGCTACTTCAGTATTCTGGTGGAGACTTTTAGGTGTCCTAGAATCACATTATCTACAGGGCTAATCCTATTCTTTCCTGTACGTATCCCTGCTATTTTTTTTTCTTCTCTCATTGCTCCAGCAGAGACTTCAAGCACCACATTGCACTGAAATCAAGAGTGGACATCCTTTTCTTTTTTTGATGTAGGAAGAAATGCTTTCAGTTTTCCCCAAGTCAGTAAAATTTGGCTATAAATTTGCCATACGTAGCTTCTATTATGCTGAGGGGTTATCATTCTTCATGTTGGGAACATTCAAAACCCTATCTGTGATTGTGAAATAGACAGTTAATTCTTGTCAACCATGCTGTGGTAGAGAACATCAGAGATTCTTGCTCCCATTCACATGTGCTCCAGTGGCCATCAGCAATTCTTTCTCTATCACTCTCCTTCCCAGGTGCTATTAGCCAGTATTATATTCTCTAGTTCTTTAGATTCATTTTTTAGCCTCTACGTAGACATGAAAACACTGACATTTGTCTTTTGGTGACAGACAAACATCTCACTTAACATAATATCCTCTGGTTTATCTATGTTGTTTCAAATGACAGAATTCCCTTTTTTATGGCTGAATGCTCTCATATAATTGTGTATATACTGCACATTTTGCTTTTCCATTGTCTGTCAGGAGACATCTTGATTAGTCCTTACTTGAACTATGCTGCAATGAACATGAGTGTTTAGTTTTCTTTTCCACATACTGATTGAATTTCCTTTGGGTATCCATCCAGTAGAAGTACTGCTGGTCTGCATGGAAGTGCTATGCTTAGTTTTTTTTTTTTTAAAGAACTTCCATACTGCTTTCCAGATTGGCTCTACTCATTTTTTATTCCTGTCAATCGTGCCTGAGTCTTCTTTTTACTCCTTACGTTTGCCAGTATTCCTTCTTCTATGTTTATTTTTGTTTTCTGAAAGAAGCCATTCTGGCACTGAGGTACGATGATACCTCATTGTGGTTCTGATTTACTTTTCTGTAATCATTAGTGATGCTGACTATTTCCTCATATACATACTGTCCTTTGTGCAGCCTGTTTGGAGACATATATAGTCAGGTTTAGGCAGTTTTAGAGCAGTCATGCTGATGGTCTCTGAAAGTCTTCCAATGTCATGGGCAGGGCTGGGATTATCCTGAAGGTCTCCAACTTCCCCCAACTCTCTGTTCATGAAAGGATAGGGAGATTAGCTCTCCATTGTAGCTAAACCCTACCATGAGGCGGGGCACAAGATCAACTGGGTTGTACCCCAATATGAACAGACCAATTAGATGTGGAGGGCCAAAAGCTCCAGTCAAGTATATAGAAACTGGAGTCAACCAATGAAGAAAAGTCACATTTTCCTGGGCCTACCTAAACCTATAAATTATCCTGACCTGGCAGCTATCTTTGGCTCCCCTGCCTCTCATGGGACTCCACATCTGGAGTCCATGAATTCCTACCTGACTTTTCTGTCACTCCTCATGGATTCCATGCCTGGAGTCTATGAGTTCTTGGGGACTCACAGATTCACCTCCATTCTCTCCTCTAATAAACTCTGTCTTACTCCTCTACTCGTGTTCTGGTTTCAATTTTTGGTTCCCAAACACAAGAACCTGGACACATAAAGAACCTCGTAACATTGTCATTTGGTCATTATTGTTCATTATTTTTCTTTTGAGTTCTTTTGAGTTTCTATAAAAATTTACCTAGGGTATTTGAGGGTTTCTTCTATTCCTCCCCCTCCTCTATTGCCTTTTCATTCTCTTTCCCCTTCCAGTATTAGGGATGGAAGCTAGGGCTTTGTGCATGCTAGGTAAGTGGGCTATCATTGAGTTATACCTCCAGAACTTTGAGGCTATCATGTTTTACTTAAGAAATTGGGTTTATTTAGAGTGGAGGGCTTGGTGGCCAAGGAAGCCACAGCTTAGCTCTAAGGTGTAAGAGCATTAGGTCATAGTTAGGCAGTTTTAGAGCAGCCATGCTGTATGGGTCTCTGAAGGTCCTCAAGGGCATCCTCCACTACTGGGAATACTCTGAAGGAACACACCCTATTTTAACCCTCACAGAGATAAGATCACCAACTTCCCCCAACCTTCTGTTCATTAAAGGATATGGAGATTAGTTCTCCATTGTAGCTAAGCCCCACTATGAGTTTGGGCACAATATCGACTGGGTTGGACCCCAATATAAGCTAATGAGATGTAGAAGATCAAAAGTCCAATCAGATTCACAGAAACTGGAGCTAACCAATGAGGAAAAGCCATCTCCCCCTTTCCCAGGCCTGTCTAACCCTATAAATATACCCAACCCTGGCAGCCATCTTTGGCTCTCTTGCCCCTCATATGTCTGTGAGTTCCTTTCATTTCTTTTGGCCCTTGTGGATTCCATGCCTGCAGTCCATGAGACCCAGGAGGGATCCTGTAACACCAGAGGACAGGGAGAGAGCCATGGAGGAGGAGAGTGATGTGGGGTCTCTAGGAGTCTGTATGCACCAGGTTCTTGTGTTTGGAATGGAAGATTGAAACCAGAACACATGTAGAGGATTAAGGTAGAATTTATTAGAGGAGAAAAAGAACAGAACTCACGGACTCTAGATGTGGAGTACCATGAGGGGCTATGGTGCCCTGGAGAACTCACAGACTCCAAGGATGGAATTCATGAAGGGCAAGGAGCTAGAAAAGCATTCATGGACTCCAGATGTGAAGAGCCATGAGGGTCAGGCACCAAAGATGGCTGCCAAGGTCAGGTGTACATATATACTTAGGCAAGGGGGACCCAACACATTTGATCTTGTGCCCACTGGAAGTGGGACTGTTTCTTTTGAAGGATTTAGCTTATCTGCTATGGAGAACTAACCTCCATATCCTTACATAAGCAAAGGGTTGGGGGAAGTTGACCACCTTATCTCGGTGGAGGATTGAAGTCAGTTCCTCCCTATCTGAAGGGGAATTATTCCAGCAGTGGGGGATGGCTTTCCAAGACCTTCAGAGACCGCCCGTTCCTAGACCTGCCTAAAGAGGAAGGGATGGGTGGAGAGACCAGAGAGCTTGGAGAGCAGGAGAGGAAAAGTTGGGGCTATTTTACCAAGTGAACTTATGTTTAAAGTTGCTTTTTTTGGTGAGTTAGAACATTTATGTCCAGCAAGCTCAATCACCAATACCACAGAAACCAAACCACAAATACCTAAAACGTACTTTCATTATTTTGTAGTGTTTCTCTGAACCCTAACAAAGCGGGGTGTCCCTGAGTCTGTTTTAATGATTCCATCATGTTAACTGGTTTTGTTTTGGCTTATTTTGTTAATGTGCCTCTTCCGGTCACTTTGCTCTCAGCATTTGCATGTCCTTATGTTTAATGAATTTCTTTTGTAAACAGCACATGGCTGAATTGAAAAACACCCGTCTGTTAATGATTTATATGGTGAATTTCAGCTAAATATATTTACTTTCATTATTGATACATTTGGGCCTATTCAGAATTTCTTTTTTTTTTTTTTTTTTTTTTTTGCTGTTTCAGAAAGTTTTATTTTCATTTGGTCCAAAAGTTTTAGGAGGGGCTCCAAGGCGGTTACAAAGCTGCCTAGTGGCTGAAGAGGGTTAGGCAGAGGTCCTGAGGCAGGCTGGTACAAAGCAGAGCCCATGGAGGGCAGCGAGAAGCCCCTAGAGGTCGGATGGCCAGGCCTTCTTAATGCTTGAGGGTGAGCCGCTCAAAGAGGTACTCGCCCAGGAAAGACCCAGTGGCCTGCGAGGCAGGCAGGGGGGCAGCCAGCCTGCGGATGTTGGTCAAGTGGTCACCCATCTTCTTAATGAGCTTCACCTCTTTATCCAGGAAGTGATTCTCAAGGAAGTCACAGAGATGGGGGTCTGTGTGAGAAGAACCCAGAGCATGAAGATCCAACAGGGCCTGGTTCAGGCTCTTCTCCAGGGCCAAAGCAGCTTCCATTGCATCCTGGGTTTTACCCCACTCGTCCTGAGATGGCTTCTGTACGTCCTGGAAGACAGCACGGCCGCCCCGTTGGTTCTGCAGTTTGAGCAGACGTTGGGCGTCTTCGCGCTTCTCCTCCGACAACTCGCGGAAGAAGTGGCCCACGCCCTCCAGAGCCACATCGTCACGATCGAAATAGTAGCCCAAAGAGAGGTAGGTATAGGAGACCCTCAGATGAAAGTTGACCAGGCGGTTGACGCCACCCTCCACCTCAGTGGAATAATTCTGACGAATCTGAGAGGTCATGACTTGGCAGGATGGAGCAAACCACAAAAACGCTGGGAGTCCAAGGCGGTGAAGTAGATGGTCCCGGAGGTTTGCGCGGCTGCAGAGACTGAAATGGAAGGTGGTTGGGGGAAAAAAGAGAAAGTCCCCGGGTCTGATCCGTTCAAACACTGTTGAAGCAAGACACAGATCCTGGGGACCTCTGCGGGCGCAGCTCCTATTCAGAATTTCTTTGGGTCAAGTGTTCTGTTTCTTTTTTCTTGTTTTTGAAAAAATAATTTAAAAAAAATATTATTATTTATTCAATTGTGTGTGTATGTATGTGTGCACGTGTATGTATTGTATGTGTCTGTGTGTAGAACCACGGACGAATTCGGGAACCACCACGGACTGCTTCTACCTCCTCTTTGTTTACTCTGCCTGGGGATTCATAGGCTCTGACCCACCAGGACCAGAAACGCAGGTTGCCCCCGCTTCCGCCCGGCGTCTATACGTGGGTTCTAGGATCCGAACTCAGGACCTTCCCCCTGCAAGGCAGAGGCTTAACCCCTGAGCCACCTCTCCAGCCCCTGAAAAAATAATTTTGGATATGAACGTTCCTCCCAGTAAGTACTTTGGTTTAGCAATCCCTCTTACCCTGATTGCTTTGAAGGGGTCATCTTCCAGAATTGTTGTCTTCCTAGAGACTTGTCCTTGTGTGCCTCACCAAAGAACAGGTTCCAAAGAGCTCAGGAAAGAGGGCGCGTGACTCCAGGAAGCTAAGGGAGGAGGGCGTGGCCACAGGAAGCTCAAGGTGGGTGAGTCTTTGGGTGCAGAGCTTCACAAAATAATCCTCTCTAAAGTCAGGGCTTGGTTCTTGATATCCTGGCTGAAGTGGAATTTAGAGTCTCCTTAGAAACACTCCCTTCCCTGGAGAGCAGGTGGAGGGGCAAGCAGGGAACTGTCCAATGGTTTTAGGCTTCCTCTATAATTGCTTCAGTTTCTCACTTCCAGTGAGCTTAGGTAAGGTCTGAAGAACTGATTGATGGACTGGAGGTTTGAAGATAGGCGCAGAAGGTGGAGGAGTAGAAGGTGGAGGATCACTACTTATCCATTCCATCCTTCTGTAGCTGTCTTGCTCTGAGTCAGCGCTCTGCTGGGTTGCCCCTGGGGAGAGAATATTGACCTCTTGAAATGACCCCTGCCAGTCTCTTTCCCTGCGGGGACTGTTCCCCCTTTCTCGTCCCACTCACCACTGCAACCAAGTGGCTGGGCCTGCCTCTGAGCCGGAGGTCTTTGGTTTTCCTTGGTTGATGCCATCTCCCTTCATCCTGGAAAACCACGTTCCCCTCACGGCTGGCTTGGAGAGGCTTTCTGAGTCCTGGCACCTCTCCCTTGCAGCCCATCTGGGCCCAGGTGCGTGGCACCTAGCTGCTCTGAGTGACAGACAGCCTTTGTCCTGCCCTTTTCTTTTGGGAGAAAGAACCACTTTCTCCGTAGTCCAGATTTGAGACTGCAGACATTGGAGACTTCTGGACACGAGACCCCCTGGCAAGCAGGGATGAAGTCTGGGTTTAGAACAGAATTACAAATGAACATTTGAAAAATTGAGATAATTATAGAATCCTTCTTCCCTAATCCTCTGTCTGAAATCAAGGTATACCTCCTGCCCAAAGAGAGGAAATTCATCTTTAGAAAACAATTAAGTGTCCCAAGAAAATGCCTTCAGAAACTGGCATGTTCCCAAAGGCAAGGGCAGCTTTCTTCTTGGGTACAGTCCTTATAGAAGTCTGCAGGATCAAGCTCTGTCCATAGTCCCAGAAATCCAGGCAATTTTAAGACCCTCCTATGAATTAAGTTAGGTTACTAGCTAAGAACCACCACACATCTGAAGACAGCCTTTACCATGAGATGAAGCTAGCATTATCTCTAGAAGACAAACACACATATATTAGAAGAGAAAAAGAAATCCAGTCATGTTTTGAGGGGGAGGGGAAAGAAGGAATAATTGAGAATAAGAAAGAGCTCTTTGAGATTTAAAAGAAAAAAGAAGCAATAATCTCAGAAAGACGTGGAAGATAAAGACTGCTGTCTTAGAAAGATAAAAAGACGGGTATGACAGACAGTCTGTGAGAGCGATGCGAGGTCCCTTTGGGGTTTGTGTGTGTCTAGGTTCTTGGGTTTGGGATTTAAAATTGAAACCAGAACACGAGTAGAGGATTAAGGAAGAGTTTATTAGAGGAGAGAAAGAATGGAACTCATGGACGGGAATCTGTGAAGGACAAGAGAGTCGCCAAGAACTCAGACTCCAGGCGCGGAATCCATGAGGGTGAAGGAAAGATAGTAAAGGAACTCACAGACTCCAGACATAAAGTCCCATGAGGGGCAAAGGAGCCAAAGATGGTTGCCAGGGGTCTGGAATATTTATACCCTTAGTAAGCCCCTCCGTCCCCCCTCCCACTGCCACCCCAGAAAAAGTGGCTTTTCTTCATTGGTTAGCTCCTGTTTCTGCAAATCTGATGGAGGTTTTGGCCCTCCACATCTCATTGGTCTGCTCATATTGGGGTCCAAACCAATTGATCTTGTGCAGGACCTCCTTGTAGGGCTTAGTTACAATGGAAAACTAATCTCCAGAGCCTTTTATGAACTGAGGGTTGGGGGAAGTTGGTGACTTTATCTCTGTGAGGATTAGGATAAATCCCTCCGGATTAATAGGGTGTGCCCCTTCAGGGTGATCCCAATGGTGGAGATGACTTTGAAGCCCTTCAGAGACTGTCCTAGCATGGCTGCTCTAAATATAACCCCCAGTTTTCTGGGTGTGAAAAACGCTATTCTGAATGGATGCATAATTACTTAAAGTGTAATTAATCCACCTAAATTCACTAATTTCTATGGTACAAGTCTACTGTTCTTATGAATTTTTAAAGAGCATTTCTTTTTACATTTACTTATTTATTGTGTCTGTGTGCACACAAGTGTGTACCTGTGGTTGCCCATGTGCACCTTTGAGTGCATGTGTGCACCTGTGAGTGATGTGTGCACCTGTGAGTGATGTGAGCACCCGTGAGTGATGCGTTCACTCGTGAGTGATGTGTGCACCTGTGAGTGATGTGTGCATCCGTGAGCATGTGTGCACCCGTGAGTGATGCGTGCACCCGTGAGTGATGCGTGCACCCGGGAGTGATGCGTGCACCTGTGAGCATGTGTGCACCCGTGAGTGATGTGTGCACCTGTGAGTGATGTGTGCACCTGTGAGTGATGTGTGCATCCGTGAGCATGTGTGCACCCGTGAGTGATGCGTGCACCCGGGAGTGATGCGTGCACCTGTGAGCATGTGTGCACCCGTGAGTGATGCGTGCACCCGGGAGTGATGTGAGCACCTGTGAGCGATGTGTGCACCTGTGAGCATGTGTGCACCTGTGAGTGATGTGAGCACCTGTGAGCGATGTGTGCACCTGTGAACATGTGTGCACCTGTGAGTGATGTGAGCACCTGTGAGTGATGTGTGCACCTGTGAGTGATGTGAGCACCTGTGAGTGATGTGTGCACCTGTGAGTGATGTGTGCACCTGTGAACATGTGTGCACCCGTGAGTGCATGTGTGCACCTGTGAGTGATGTGTGCACCCGTGAGTGATGTGTGTACCTGGAGAATGTGCACCAGTGAGTGCATGTGTGCTGTGTGGAGGAGAACCACTCACATCAGCCAATTCTCTCGAGCTCCTGAGCCATCTCACTGGTCCATTTTGATGACTTTCCAAGGGTGGTTTTCGGTTTTCACCATCATCATGAGAGTAAGGGGTGGATATGCTTCTGGAATCTGGACTCAGTATGCTGTCAGGTATCCATCTATGCACAGTCTCCCACCAGCTGTCATGCCCAGACAGAGTGCCAAGTTAAGAAACCCCAATGTTGAGAATCCACGCTAGTGTAGCCATCGCCATAAGGAGGATGCAGAACGCCATCATCCAAATGACTTTCTTGTGCCCCTTCACAATAGGTTGGTTATTTTTTCCTTCACTTCCTGGACCTTGAAAATCCCTGTTCTGCCCTTACACACCATAGTTAGGATTTTTAAAAAAAGAATTTCTTATAGATGGTGTTGCAGTTTGTCTGCATGGCTGCTGATAAATGACCATCAAACAGCTTAAGTGAACAAGGAGTTTATTTCCTTATGACAGTCTGATTACAGTTCTCAGTCCAGCTTGACAGGAGAGCTCACACCAACACCAGGGCCAAGGGAACTGACCACACCATCTGTATATAATGGCTGAGAGAGGGACAATCCTTACTTGCCAGACCAGCATGTCTGGCCAAGTGAACACAAGGATGCCGACTTTCTCAATCAGCTCTAGGTATTTTATTCCAGGGCCTAGTCCTACTCACCATGGGCTGGACCTTCCCCATCAGCTAGACAATCTCTTGCAGGTTTGCTCTGGGCTTAAGTCAACCATTAATTCTCTACAAATGTGCCCAGAGCTCAAACTCTCAATAGTCGAGTTGATACCTGTGCTTAACTATGACACTCCACCCCTTGTCAACTTGACACAAAAACAATAGCAGTTTTAAGCTGCAACCTTCAATCCTTGTCCCCACAGATGTTAAAAGTTATCTTAAAAATAATCATGTAGTCAAGGTAGCTCAAAGATTCTAGGCATTCCTAGTCCTTGTTCACAGCTTGAAGTTGTGAAAGTAGAGTTCTTCTGAACCAGGCTGAATCTCCAGTCACAGTTATCTTCAGCACATAACCCATGGTTCTGGCATCTCAAACAACACTCTGAATTTGCCTCTGCAGCTATAAGTTTCACCTTTCCTTGCAGAAACTCTATGCTTGCCACTTGGTGCCAAGCTTTTGCTACTCTCCATGAACCCCTCAAATCATTCACCAAAACCAGTACCACCTGGGGGACGCTGCCAAATTTCGAAGCAAGGTTGAAAACATAGCTTGGTCCACTAGAGCCACATCTGTATCAGTTTTGTGTGCTGACGTTGAAAAAGCTGCTTTTTTTGGCAGCCAAACTTCCAAAGGGTAAAAAAATGGCTTTAACCTGGGTTTTGAGTCCCTGAAGGAATCTGGGTTTTCAAACCACTTACTTGCCATATGGTGGTTTTCACGCCTTCCACCATCCCAGTGCAAGTCACTAGGTTTTCCTTCACTGATGTTCATTTCTCCAACAGCAGCAAATGTTCTACTGCCTGCCCTTTCCACATCCAGAGCTTCACGGCCACCAACACAAGTAAACCAGTCCATTGTTCCATTGTCTTTACCAAAGTCTTTGTACCCCTCATCAGAAACTGCACCCAAACAATTCACAACTTTCTCAGCATCATTATTTTCCAAATAGCCTACCAAACTCTGCAGAATGCTATTGGTAATCTACAAAGTGAAAATCTTCAAACATTTCAAACTTTGTCCAGCAAAACAGTTCAAAAGCCACAAAATCCACATATATTTATCAGCAACACCCCACTTCCTGAGTACCCAATTCTCTTGCAGTTCACCTGCCTGGTTGCTGATAAATGACCATCAAATGGCTTAAAAGAACAAGGGGTTTATTTCCTTACAATAGTCTGGTTACAGTTCTCAGTCCAGCCTGACAGGAGAGCTCACGCCAACACCAGGCCGAAGGAACTGGCCACACCATCTTCACATAATAGCTGAGAGAGGGACAATCCTTACTTGCCAGACAAGCATGTCTGGCCACGTGTACACAAGGATGCCAACTTTCTCAATCAGCTCTCAGTATTTTATGCCAGGGCCTAGTCCTACCCACCATGGGTTGGACTTTCCCCATCTCTTGCAGATTAGTTCTCTACAAATGTGCCCAGAGCTCAAACCCTCAACAGTCAAGTTGACACCTGTGCTTAACTATGACAGATGGAATGAGATAGTATATAGTCTTTGTGGCTTGTTAATCATAATATATTTGAGATTCATGCTTGTTGATTCATGGATCAGTGATTCATTTTCAAATTATTTTGTAAAGTTCTCCAAGGCTGTACTGTTATTTATTTATTTCCCAATTTAGGAAATTTGATTGGGTCGTTTTTAGTTTCAGAAAATTAAAGAAGACGCTGTTATAAATGTTTAAACTCTGACTTTTCACATCCTTTGGGTAAATGTACAATAATGAAATCACTACTACATATACTAATTGTTACCCCAAATTGCATCAGTTCACATTCCATCCAGAAAAACTAAAAGTTCCAGTTGCTCCATATTCTTGTTAATATTTGTCATTATCATTTTTGTGTGTGTGTGCGCACACTCATGAATGTGAATGTGTGTATGTGTAGGTCTGTGTGTGTGTGTGTGTGTGTGTGTGTGTGTGTGTGTGTGTGTATCAGAGGACACTGTGTGCCTGTGGAGGCCCAAGGGTGACATCAGGAATAATCTTGAATTGTTCTGCCTCCTTTTTGCTTTGCTCGATGGTTTCCCAGCCTCTGTGGAAATACAGGCTAAGACCTTTTTCGCTGAGCTTTAATGTGGGACCTGGGATCCAAACTCAAGTCTTTTTGCAGGTCCTTTTGCTTGTGAGGCAGAGGTTTAACTCCTGAACCATCACTCCAGCTCTTTTTTAACTTTAGGCAATGTCTTAAGTTTGTTTTGCTCTCCATTGCAAGATATACCTGATGATATAAGGAAAAGAGTTTGATTGGATTCATGATCCTGCTTGTGGCAAAGTCCAAATAGCATGTTGCCTCTGCCTGAATAAAGGGTGCTTGGTGGCATAACATGGCTCACACACTTGTGTGTGTGTATACACACACACACACACACACACACACACACACACAAGCACACAGAAGCACACAGCCTCATGTAGAAATAAACATATAAACTGGTTTGCAAGCACTGACTCTGTTCTCTTCCGAGGGAAAGGACCCTGTCATCTACCTGCTTTTGCTCAGCCCTGCCTCTGAAAAGATTCACATCAACATTGACATACACAGAGCAAGCTTCCACCATATAAACCTTTGATGGCCAAACTTAAACCGTGTCTAAGTGATATGTTGAGATGTCTCACTGTCCTTTAAGTTTACATTTCTAGCATGAATAATTTGCTGAACATTTTTTGTGGTGCGGAGGACTGAATCCAGGCTCTCATGACTGCTAGAAAGGGGTTCTACTATTGGCTTATATACCTTTTGCCCTGTTAGCTATTTTCCATGAAACTTAAAATGTGTGTGTGTGTATGTGTGTGTGTGTGTGTGTGTGTGTGTGTGTGTGTGTGTGTGTTCTGCGAAGGTGTGAACCTTCATGTGCTTGTGTTTTGTGTAGGCGTGTATATCCACAAGTGTGGATGTGGACAGCAGAAATCTATTACCAATTACTCTTCATCTTTCTTTTTGAGACAAGGTCTCTTACTAAATCCTCAGCTCAGTTTTGGTTTGTGCCTGCTTAGCCAGCCAGCTTCTGCTTACCTATACCCTCCTTCAGCACCAGTGCTGAAGCTGTACCTGGTCTTTATGTGGGTGCCAGGACCTGAACTCAGGTCCTCACGCTTGCGTAGCAAATGTTTGCCCAATGAGCTAACTCCCTAGTCCCATCACATACCTTAAAATTTTGAAGCATCTGCTCAAATTCTTCCCCATGTTAAAAAATAGATTGTTTACACTGGTAATATAGAATTATGAGAATTCTTCATATATTTTGCATATATACTTTCCCTTCAAATGGTCATATTAAAATAAATTCTCCCAGTATATAGCTTACCTTATTTTCTTTAGAAAGCTTCAGCTTTGACACATGTGGTGGTTAGCATAGATTTTTGACTTGACAGGATCTAGAAACACCTGGGAGACAAGCTTCTGTAAGTACCTGTGAGGGATTATCTAGATTTCGACGAGTCTCTGAGAATGTCTGTGAAGGATTTTCTTCCTTAGGTTAATCGATGCGGAAGAGCATCCAGACTCCAGGCAGCACCGTTCCCTGGATGGGATCTTGGGCTGCAGGAAACGGAGATGAGCGGAGCATCATTCATCTCTCCTTGCTTCATGATTGTGGATGCGACATGACTAGCTGCTCAGTGCCTGCTGTCTTCAGTTGCCTACCATGACAGACTTCACCTTTGAACTGTGAGCCAGAGTAAACCCTGTTCCCCTAAAGTTACTTTTGTTAGAGTATTTACCACAGCAAGAGAAAGGTAAAGAAAGTGGTTTAGCTTGCAGCAGGATGCACTAATATTTCTTTCATATGTTTGTTGTGCTCTACATATGAGGATTTGGCATCCACACTTGCTAGCCTCAAATCATACCAGTCCTTCTGTCTGGGGCATGAGACACCCCATCTGGTCTAATCTATCCCTTTGGTTAACTGGCAGCTCATATGCCAGCAGCTCAGTCATAATTATTATCGCTGTCTAGTAAGATTTTGAGTCAGGTAGTGTCAGAAACAAAGAATTAAAAGTAATGTCACTTATTTATTGTTTGGGGGGCCATGGTACACATGCAAGGGGAGAGAACAAGCTGTGGGCATTGGTTCTCTTCATCCATTATGTAGCTTCTGGGACCTTGTTGCAGTTGGCCTGCAACATTGCTGATAAATGACCATCGAACGGCTTAAGGGAACAAGGGGTTTATTTCCTTACGATAGTCCGGTTACAGTTCTCAGTCCAGCTTGATGGGAGAGCACTGGCTATACCATCACTGTATGACGACAGCTGAAAGATGGACAATCCTTCCTCGCCAGACCAGCATGTCTGGCCAAAGAAACAGAAGGATGCCAACTCTCTCAACCAGCTCTCTTGTGATTTATCCAGGGCCTAATCCCACCCACCATGGGCTGGGTCTTCCCCATCAGCTAGACAGTCTCCTTCAGGTTTGCTCTGGGCTCAACTCAACCATCAACTCTCTACAACTATGCCCAGAGCTCAAACCCTCAACAGTCAAGTTGACATCTGTGCTTAACTCTGACAGACCTGAACTCAGGCCCTCAGACTTGGTGGCAAGTGCCCTTAGTCATGGGGCCATCTCTCCAACCTAAGAGTTTTTTTCTTTAACAAAATAGTTGGGACTATTTTAAGTCGCTTGGATTTGCTTATAAATTTCAGAATTTGGAATGAGTTTGCTAATTTCCATAAAAAGTAGTGAGTTGTGCTGAGTTAATTTGGGAGCAACTGACATTTTGTTACTGTTAGGCTCTTTCTCTTTGAATATGGCCTCTTTCTTTGTTTTCTGTCTGTCTCCTTTCTGTTTATCTCTACTGTGTTTTGTAGTTTTCAGCATCCACATCTTGATCAAATTTTGCTAAGCATATGTTCAAGTATTTCCTTTTTTGTATTATAAATGTAAACGCTAAAAATACTGTTTTCCAAATTTCCATCCATGAAAATAGATTTTTTTCATGTGTATGTGTGTTTGCGGGGAGAGGAAGGTGCATGTCCGTGTACATACATGTTTGTAAGTGTGTGGGTGCATGCTTTTGTGTGGATATGTGGGTATATGTGCCCATGTATATGGAACTTGAAGTCGATATTAGCAATCATTCTCAATCACCCTTCCACCTTAGTCTTTCGAGGCTGAAGTCTTTAATTAAAGCCAGAGCATGCTATTAGGGGTAGTCTGGCTAAATTGCTTACGATAGGGCTGAAATTACAGGTGGGTCCCCACAACCACTGACAATTTTTACATGAGATCTAGGGAATCTGCATTCTGCCCCCAGCTTGCAAGCAGATGCCACACCTACTGAGCTGTCTTGCTGCACCCTCTTAATATTTTCTAGAACTCACCAGAGAAGCTGCTCTACACCTTGACATTTATTTATGGGAGGATTTTACAGCACAAACAGAATTTAATAGATATGATCCCACTCATATTTTATATTTTGTGCTAGATTTGACAATCTGCATATTTTAAACAATGTGACTCTCTATTAAGACCTTGGCATCTAGGACTGGAGAGATGGCTCAGGGGTTAAGCCTCTGCCTTGTAAGCACAAGAGCCTGAGTTCAGATCCCACTTAATAACACCAGGTAGAAATGGCCTGAACTTTGTCCCTGAAAGGCAGAGTCTGGGAAATTCTGAACAAAACAAAAAGAATGTACTCCAGGATGATTCCCGAGGTTACCCTTTGTCCTTCACAGGGATACACAGTGCCCTCTGATACACACAGACACACATGCAAAAATAAATTTAAAAAATTAGAAAGACCTTGGCATCTAATTATTCATGTTTTTCCTTCTTATTTTCTAAAATGTCTGTAGGATATGAGATGCTTTCTCTTTCCTTCCTAATATTGGGAATCTGTGTCTCAGTCAGTTTGGATATATTTAGATTGATATTTTTCTCTATTTCTTTCTTAACTTGTCATTGCTGTTGCCATTTGCTGTCCTTTTCAAGGGAGGAACTGCAGTGAGAGTTTATGCTTGTCTTAATAGTAAACTGCATCACTCACAATACATCATGCTTATATCAAGTGAACACACACAGAGAAGCCAGGATGGGTGCCTCATGCCTGCTTGTAAGCTCAACGTGAGGGAAGCTGATGCAGGAGGATTACTCAACTTTGAGGCCATCCTGGATTACAGCGTGAGGCACAATATCACCCCCCCCAAAAACAAAAGCCAAAGCAAAAACAGAACAAAGAGAAACACACAGATAAAATGATCACATAATCCATTGAATGTGAAGAAGCAGAGGAGGGGAGACAGCTCATAAAACACGATATACTGATTCCAGAGTAGGAAGTCAATAGTAGACAACAAGAGATGGGAAACAAATTGCAAAATAAACCTTTTAAATCTGACTCCTGAAGGGCTGAAGGACCAGGAGCCGGGGGGAGGCAGCTTGCTCTTCATTATAAATGTTTCTATATTAACGACTTGATTTTTAGAATTCATGTGGATGCCGTGTCTATAAAAAACAATTGCTACTTCAGGGTGGGAGTAGGGCCCTGATGCTGGTGTCCTGGGCAAAAAAAGAAACTGTCAGTGACTCTGGAGAGGAAGCTAAAGTTCTGGGAGGGGTGCAGAGCCAGTCTCAGGACTAGACCCCAACTTCCAGTAGTACTAAGGTATACTTTTTACTTTCTTCCATGAAATGTGTGGTCTTTACCCTGATGGAATTATCAATTGATCATACTTCTGATCACCAGGATAAGTATGTCCTTAAGGTCACATCAGGGAGTTCTTCGCAGTTGGCAGGAAGACCTTCCTATGCTTTGCCTCCTCTTTCTCACCCTTCGCCTAGCATCATTAGAGATCACATCAGCACTTGTGACTGAGTTAGAGGATGCGCTCAAGGTGGAACTACAAACTCATTGCTTCCACTAGTGAGGCCATAATGCACACAGTCAAACCTCAAAGCAACTTTAAACAGGTGTGACCTGCTTATATTGCTTATCTTCATAACACGAGTACTCCTCGACTTAGCACAATGTGATGATTTCGAGGTTGATAGGTTTAAATTCACACTGCCTCTGGGCTGGAGAGGTGGCTCAGGAGTTAAGCCTCTGCCTTGCAGGCGGAGAGGCTTGAGTTCGGATCCTAGACCCCACATATAGACGCCGGGCGGAAACAGGGGCGGCCTTCGTTCTGGTCTGGTAGGGTGGAACCTGTGAATCCCCCGGGCAGAATAAACGAGAGGAGGTGGAGGCGGTCTGGGTGGTCCCCGAATTCGTCCATGGTTCTACACACACACATACATACACCACACGTGCACACATGCATAACCGCACAATTGAAATAAATAATAATAATAAAGAATGCTAAATTCACCACTGCCTCAGCTTCTTGCCAGTGACCATTCCAAGCGTACTTAATCATCTTAGCTTCTTTTTTTCTTTCTTTGAAAGGAGCCGTTACCCCTCTTTCCTCCATAGCACTGTCCTTAGGACAGCACACGATAGTCATTTATTAACAACACAAAAAACTCTGCAAGATTATTTAAGAATTTACACTCACTATGCTGCTTTTTTTTTCACTGAATAAATAGCCCCTGTGGGTCCACTATCACACTGACATTCCTGAGTTTCTCTTACTGAATTCTCCATTAACAAAGAAATGAGACAAATAGGAGGCTGTCTATGAGTTACAAGGCTAGTAGTGAGACCTTGTCAAAAACCAACAATCAAGCTAACGAACAAACAACAACAGGCACTGAAAGGAGCTTGCTTGCAAACCTGGTGACCTGCTTTCCATCCCTGGGAGCCCACGTGGTGAGGGAGAGAACTGACTCCTGAAAGTTGCCCTCTTCATATGCGCTCCCTCAATAAACACAGAATTCAAAGCAAAACAAAAAGTGAGACACCGTACACAAACATCAATGCAAAAACCGGTCACTTTAAAATAATTTACTTTGATGATCACCTTTCAGCAAGATGAATCATGAAGAATCAGACTATGAATAACTATATGTATAGGCATCTTACTGTTAAAAAAATGCCTTTCGTGTGGAGAAAATGTGGACAAATAGATGTAGCAAACAGCGGTTATCTCTGAGGTTGGGGTCATGCTGGGGAAGAACACTGACTTATTTGTTTTTGGATGCTTTTTTTTTTGGTCTGAAAAAAAGAAGTATGGTTTAAAAATAATTACATGAAAAAATAGCCTTCAGTGGAGGACTGTAGTCAGCACCAGCTACCACTTGTATCGTGGGATTTGCACCTGGTTTTCCCTGTAAGGGGTGTGGTCTGGGCTGTCTGGCCTGGAATTCAAAGCAGCTCAGGATTCGAGGAAATGTGTTTCATATGAAAGCGATTTCCACAGCTACTCTTCACAGCCGTCATGAGTGAACCTACCACAGATACTGTGGTTGTCAAAGCCACTTCACTAAGGCACACTTGGAAGGAGGGATTGAAAAGGGGCATGGTATTATCTGTCTGGCATCCCAGGAGGGGCATTCAGATTTTGCTTTTCAGCCCTTTCTAAAGACATTTGGTGGAAGCAAAGGAAGTTGAACCTCTTTCTGTGTTTCAGGCTCTGGAGGATCTAGCGCAGCTCCCTTCCTTAATTCCAGCTCTTCCAGGTTTTCTCTGTCCTCTTCTTCATGATTGTTGGAGTTTGGTTGGGGATGGGGAAGGCTGGCTGGAGCTTCTATGGCTCTGTGCAGCTAGGGAGGGGGTGCAGTGACTGCTTGCTGTCTACAGCTGGCCCTGCAGCCCTGCAGCCCTGCAGCCCTGCAGCCCTGCAGCCCCCTGGCAGCCCTGCAGTCTTGCAGCCTTGTAGCCCTGCAGCCCTGCAGCCCTGCCTGCTGCAGGCACTCACCAAGGAGGACTTTGTATTTAGGAGCCAACAATGCATCCAGCAGCTTTGAATACTTCTAGAAGTCACTTTGTCACTCTCCTAGCGGTGGATGTCTTCATCGTTCACAGCTGGGACCCCAGCTCGCTTTACTGAGGCCACGCTCCTCCCGTGCTGATTAGCACTCGTGAGTGTGAATAATTCAGAGGCGTCCGCTGTTCACACTGTGTGTGGTTCACGTGGTCAGATCCTGACCCGTGGGCTGTGGTTTGATCTTGTCGCAGGAACATTCAGAAGCTGGCTCCTGCTGCTGTGGGGAGGCTGTCCACCCTCATCATCTCCATGGTGATCTTATGGACACAGGTGTCGGGACCCATTTACATCCACTGTGTTTCACTGTTAACCTTAACATTCACTTGAATATGAAAAATTTAAAAGAAGTCTGAGAAGTTTGAAAGAAATCGGGAAGAAAACAGGAAAGGATGTCACAGTGGCATGAGATTATCTGGTGCCTCGGATTCTGAGGAGTTAGCTGTGTAAGTGATTCTTCTTGCTGACAACAGCATCTTAAGGCAGAAAGGGTTTCATTCTGGTTCATGGTGTAAGAAGGGATGCAGTTCATCGTGGTCATGATGACAAGAAAGAGACAGCAGGTCCCCGTTTCCTCAGTTGAAAAGCAAGAGACAGGCAAAACGCGGATGCTTGGCTGGGTTTTCTCCTTCCTATTCTTAATCTGGGACCCCAGCCCATGGTATGGTAGGCACCCATATTCGGGTGGGCCTTCCTGCGCAGTTACAATCTTTCTGAATGAAGAAGCATTCCTCACAGATTTCACTCAGAGGCAAATTTCCATGGTGATCCTGAAATCCAATCGAGTTGATAATGAAGATTAGCACCATTACAACTCCACCCCCTGTTAACTTGACAGCCAAACTACCCCTTCATTATTTATTTTTTAAAGATGCACTATTAATTTATACATACAGACATGCATACACACACATATATATACATATATATAAGAGAGAGAGAAAGAGAGAGAGAGCATGTATGTACCATGGTACGTGGGTGGAGGTCACAGGACAACTTTCACAAGTCATTTCGTCCTTTAACTATGTGAGTTTCTTGTGATGAACTCAGATCACCAAGCTTGTGAGCAAGGTTAATTTACATTATCTTTAATTTATATTTATCTTTAAATTATTATATCCCACATCTTGTTCCTAAGGTTTCATTTTCATCTCATTAAGTAAATACATCAAGATCTTCTCTAAAAGTCTTTATAATTATAGTCTTTAGTAGTTCCAACACTGTCCAAACATCCCAAATCCAAAGTCACTTCCAGGATTTGGCAGTCTCTTAACTATGGGTCCCTATAAAAAACAAGTTCCACACTTCCAATATACAATGACATGGAATAAACTTTCCTATTTCAACCTGGAGGAAGGGAGCATAGCAAAGAAAGAATGGACCAAAGGAAACCATAACCTAGCAGGGCAAACCCAATCCTACAGCTCTACAGCTGGCATCTGGGACTTCTGATGGAATCATCTGTCCTGCAAAGGGCTTGGGCGCCCCATCCGTCAGCTCTAGCCTGAAACATACATAGCCTCTCTGTTGGACCCACCTTACTCTATGCTCGAAACTTTCCTTGGCAGACATCTTGTGATACTGGCATCTTCAAAATCTCCATGGACCTAGGTTTTACCTTCACAATGACCTTCCGGGGCCTCCGTGCAGGGATTCTACCCCTGCCACCTAGATCCTCTCCTCAGTGTTTCTCTGGAAGTGGAGTGCAAGATTCTGTGACCTCTGCACCCATGCGTTTGTATGGCTGTAAAGCCATTGCAACACAGACGAGTCCTCCTGCAACTCTGTAGTTACTCTGGCTTCCTTGGACCAAAGCTACAGCATCCTTTGAGTTCCTGACTATTGCTTCCAAGCAGAGTCCCTTCAGGGGCTTCTGTCCTTTCATATGCATTTGCATGTTCCCTTACAAGGTGGTGGTGGTCTTTGCTTCAGGCTCCTTTCCTGTTGCCCCAATACACAGCACCATATTTCTCCTTAGTGGCTTGAATCTGTTAGACAAGTACAGCTGCTTTCTCAGCAGTTGCCTCGCCAGCAACTTTAAACTTACTTCTTTCCCTGCTGAACAACATTTTTAGTTTTTTTGGGGGGGGTGTCCTTGTTGCTCTGTCACTGTAAACCTGGATAAGAACAGTGATACATATTGAATGCTTCCCTGACAAATACCCTCTGCCAAACAAATGAGTTTTCTGATGTTGAATTCAGCCTTATTCGAATTCTCAGGACATGGGAAGAAAGTAACAGGAATGACCTCTACTCCAGTTCCTGGTAAAAATCCTTCTTCCCCTCTGAAATTCCATGAGCCGGATCTTCACTCTCCAAATTCTTTTAATAGCTGGGAATTCCCAACTCCCTCCAGAATGGCTCAGTAGGCGCTGCTTACAGTATTCTAGGGTACTATATCCCAAGGTTCCAAATTCTTATACAAAGCGGTTCCAAAGGCCCATGAATGAAATGGTCAGGTTTATGATGCTAGTAGCTGTACTCTATTGCTTCAGCTATTTTTCCTGGTGCTGTGACAAAATACTGGACAAAAATGACTAAAGAAAGGATTTATTTTCATTCAATTTGAGGGTAAAGTCTTTCAGAGTGGGAAATTAATGGCATTGTGAGGCAGCTTGTCATATTGTATCCAGCATTCAGTAAGCGAGATGAATACTGATGCTCAATTGACTTTCTCCTTTTTACTCAGTATGGGACCCTAGCCCATGGCATGATGCTACCCACATTCAGGTAGCACTGATCAGTTAAGCATTTCTGTAAACACCTTTATAAACATACCCAGAAGTGGGTTTCCATGGTGATTCTAAATTCCATCAATTTAACAAGATTAACCATCACACTAACTGAGCTTTTGAATGCAAAATCACTAATGTAGATGACAGCTACATGTTATTCCCAGTTTTCCAGGTCAAGGTCAGCTGGCTAAACATCTTGGGCACCTGACACTATTCAATGCTGCTTTGAGTGTAGTCTTTTATATACAGAGCCTCTTGAGGATGGCCCAGGCTATAGCACAGCTTTCTTTTATTTTTTAAATTTTTACAATGTGATGATCGAATCCAGGATTTTTTTACATGATCTACACCCCATTTTTTTTTGTTTTGTTTTGAGATAGGTCTCATTTTATAGCCTTGGAAAGCTTAAAATTTACTGTGTAGCCCAGTTGACCTTGAATTTGTGATCCTCCTATGTCTGCCTCCTAAATGCTGGCTTTATTTTTAAAAATGCAAATGAACATATAAGAATTGTACACTCTCGTTCCCTTCTCTTTCCATCCTCTCCTGTATTTGTTATTTGTGTCTTTTTTGTTATTGGCTACAGTAACTGTGACAGGCTTTACTTTTTTATGACAAATCCACATCTTGGCTACTCTCAGCCAGAAAAAGAGTCCTTGTCTTCTGACAGAGATGTCTAACCTAGCTATTAAGACATACGCTTGGGAGTCGCATAGTGAGTTAATCACTTACTTGGTCCTGTGGCAATAGCAGTGGCAATGTTTATCATATGATATCATACGATAAATTGCTTATCCTTCCATCTATAGATGGTATAAAATATTTACCCCAAGATATTA